>SJYX01021924.1:37131-59928 GCA_006410675.1 Oreotragus oreotragus
TTTTTTTTTTTTTATTTAGTGTTCACTTTGTCATTCTGAGAATGATTTTTTTTTTTTTTTGGTTTTCTATTAGTAAATTTAGACCTTGGAGATACCCCTCATCCAAGGTAAGGAGCAGCAGCTGTGTTTTGCTGTAGCAGCTGTGGAGATACCCCACGTCCAAGGTAAGAGAAACCCAAGTAAGATGGTAGGTGTTGTGAGAGGACATCAGAGGGCAGACAGACTGAAACCATAATTAAAGAAAAGTAGTTAATCTGATCACAGGGGCCACAGCCTTGTCTAACTCAATGAAACAAAGACATGCCACGTGGAGCCACCCAAGGCAGACAGGTCATGGTGGAGAGGTCTGAAANGGGGGGGTGGGGGGAGGGAGGGGCGTGGAACTCAGGGGATGTGCTCACTAATGAGTTAAAGTCTTAAGTAGTCAACTCAGTAACAGAACAAAGAGTGAAAGAGCATTGAGAAAGCCTACAATGACACTCTTCATGTATTCTCACCAGTACTACAGGTTTTATATACTCAAAAATGCTACAATTTGCAAGACTTTATATATATGTGTACATATGTATATGAGAATACATATATATGGATGCACACTTTAAAAACATATATGGACAGATACATGTGCTATGCACTTAGTTGCTCAGTCATGTCCGACTCTTTGTGAACCCATGGACTGTAGCCTGCCAGACTCCTCTGTCCATGGGGATTCTCCAGGCAAGAATACTGGAGTGGGTTGCCATGCCCTTCTCCAGGATTCTTCCCAACCCAGGAATCAAGCCCAGGCCTCCTGCATTGCAGGCAGAATCTTTACCACCTGAGCCCCCAGGGAAGCCCACAAATACTGGAGTGGGTAGCCTATCCCTTCTCCAGGGAATCTTCCCTGACCCAAGAATTGAACTGGGATCTCCCACATTACAGGCAGATGCTTTACCAGCTAAGCTACCAGGGAAGCTCTAGCACAGATACATACATATGTATATATATGCACACGTATGTAGTTTCCTCAGCTGTGTTTGTTTTTTTTTTTTAATTTAGTTTTAAAAATCTTTTCTTACTTCTCCAGTATTCAGACACAGCATTAAGTCTTGGCATATCTGCATTAATATGATGTAGATAAGAGAAGCAAGAAGCTGGACACACAAGTAACTTCAGAACAGGTATCCAGGAATTTAAAGAAAAGTTTGGAAAGGGTTTCTGATTCCTAGATATCACAGATTTTTGGATTACTTTGGACCATCAATAGAAGTAGAAGCAGGGAAACAATTTATACAGGTGACAAGTAAAGGTCTTAAGGTTTTGAGACAGTGGAAAGAATCTGTTGATGTTTGGTAATGGGGTAGGGGAGAGGCTTGGAGACAGGGAAGTAGAGGAATTAGAATGGCTCCTATGTTTTGTCTTGAGCCACTGGGTGGGTCATTGTTCCATTTACAGATATAAGGGAAGAGAGAATTGATGGGAAAACATGTATAGCTAATTAGCCACTGTCTCATCTGATCCTGAAGCTGAAGCTCCAATACTTTGGCCACTTGATACAAAGAACTGACTCAATGGAAAAGCCCCTGATGCTGGGAAAGATTGAAGGCAGGAGGAGAAGAGGACAACAGAGGATGAGATGGTTGGATGGCATCACCAATTTGATGGACATGAGTTTGAGCAAGCCCCGGGAGTTGGTGATGGACAGGGAAGCCTGGTGTGCTGCAGGCCATTGGGTCGCAGAGTCAGATACAACTGAGTAACTGAACTGAACATTTGATTTTAAGTTCTTATCTTGATTATCTCTTCCTGCTAACACTTCATTTGGTTCTCTCAGAGACACGCTGCATATATAGATACTATTTTTTTTTTTTCAGTCTTCTGGTTGACCATGTCACCCTTCAATTACTTCCATTAGTGATCTGAGATTTTCTGTAGGCTTTTAGAAACTCCAGAAGTAAGTAAATCAAGACTACCTTTCAAAATAGGGTGTTCACAGTCCTGAAGAAGAAGGGCAGCCGAAAAAAAAATTTTTTTTTTTTTTTCTGTACCTTTGCTGGGTGGACTCTGAACTCTTTAGTCCCTGCAGTCAGGGCAGTAGAGAGCAAGGTCCTGGGTGTGGTTGGTCTCACAGGATTCTTAACACTCCTGGAGTCCTCCTTGTGCAAAAGGGACCAGAAATGTTTTATTTTTCTTTCCTTTCACTTCTCTTTACTTTCAACACAGAAACAAATCCTTTTAACACTAGAGCTGTCTTCCTTAAGGGCTCCAGGAAGGCAGGAAAGGAAGGGAAATGAGTGACCTTGAAGGATGATTCAAATACAGTTCAGGAGATTTTTATGGAGCAAAATTAATGATGATGAGACTACCTATCTTTCTTTTTGCACACTTGCCACTTTAGGACAAATATACTCTTTTGCAGTCTACTTAAAAAAAATTATGTCTGTTTTAATAACAGACAGCTCAGTTGACTTGATACCATTTAAAAATTCTTTATTATCATGCTACTCTTTTTCTTTTATCATCTTTCCCTCCCTAATTTCCTTCTTTCTTATTCTCATTCTCCTTCCTTTTATCTTCTCTCTCCCCTCCTTCCTTCCTCTTTCTTTCTCCTTTTCTCTCTTCTTAGCATTTTAGAAACTGCATACATGGCATGAATTGCAGTGTCTAATTGTACTGCTGCTACACTGAACAAATTTTATTGAGCAGGAGATTTTCAAAATTGGACTTTTTGACCTTGCATCATACTTAAATGCAAAATACACTTGACCCTTGCCCCATTATTGTATTCTATAATAAGTATATCTAACAGAAATGATGTAGACATTATCCTTTTTTAAAATACAGACAAGAAATTCCCTAATCTAATTGTTTTGAAAATACACAGCACTGGCTAAATTTGGGGGGATGAACAGGTATGCCTCTCCTTCATATCTCTGTGCTTTTGTGTTTTTTTGTTTTCTTCCCAGACTGAACAATTTCAAAGGACTAAGCTGCTTCTTTGACAAGAGCTGGCCAGTACAATGATGAAGCACCAAATTAACTTTGTCAGCTGACCAAACTTGATTTTCCCTGAGATTCAGTCTCCCAGCTCTAACGCATTTCTGAAATTACATTGCAGGTTGCACCTCAGAGCCAGGAAGAGCAGATGGCCATGGTTTGTCCATAATGGGACGCTGCACTGTTTAAGTTATAGACTGGAGAACTCAAGGGACCATCAATTACACCACATCCCTATGGGTGTACAAAGTTCACCCTTTGCTCCATGGCCTTACTGCCAATTTATCCCTCTCCTACGTGAAGTCTCCTCTCATACAAAAACAAAACAAACAAAACCTGTAATTCTATGATTTACTGTTTTGATTCTTTATACTCTTCAGCCGCTTACTTTAGGATAAGAGGATAATTTCTTTTTTTTTCTTTCCCTTTTCCTCTGTTTCCTTGATGACTTGCATGATAGAATAGGACTTATGATAAAAACACCTTAGTTTTGTTAAAGACCATGATCCTTGGGGTCAGACCTGGGTTTGAATCTGGATCCACACATTGCTAGATTTGTAATCCTCTGTAAGGGGTTACGTATTTGCAGTCCTTAATTGAGAACATCATAACTGATTCATAAAATTGATATCCTTCTTTATTTGCCAGTCTAGATTTGATTACTAAATCTGTAGGAAAGGAAATGCTAATGTAAATTAAGATATAAATTTCTTCACACACATGTATTTTCTTTTTGCATTTGTGTTCACAGTTGTCAGAGAAACTGGGGGTCCCACAGGTAGGTCATGAGTTGCTCACTTACTCTCTAGGGGTTTCTCTTGATAATTCTCTATGGTACTCATTGTATCTCTATCTTCCTAATTTAGAACAAGATTTTTAATTTTACCATACCTCAAAGAGGATTTTCTATTAAAAATGCTTAGTCACAGAAATACTTGCAACTTATATATTTAACATATGGCACCCCACTCCAGTACTCTTGCCCGGAAAATCCCATGGACGGAGGAGCCTGGTAGGCTGCAGTCCACAGGGTCGCTACTAGTCAGACACGACTGAGCGTCTTCACTTTCACTTTTCACTTTCATGCACTGGAGAAGGAAATGGCAACCCACTCCAGTGTTCTTGCCTGGAGAATCCCAGGGACGGGGAAACCTGGTGGGCTGCCGTCCATGGGGTTGCACAGAGTCGGACACGACTGAAGTGACTTAGCAGCAGCAGCAGCAGCAACAAGACAAAAACTTTCTAGTCTCTAATTCTCCAAAATTTCAATATCCTCACCTTTGTTCACTCTCACCTTTCAAAATATCACATTCCTTCTTTTAAAAGAGAGAATTAAACACATATATTTTATATTAAGCATAACATTTATATAAGTATGATTATTTTAATTTTTATACTTTTCCAAAAAGTAAGATAAGTAAATAAATGGGAAATTTGTGTGTATGTGTATGTGACCAAGGTGTGAATTAAGAAAATATATAAAGTATGAACTGAGAACCATGTTTTACTTGATTTCAAACAACAAATACAAAAAGGTTTATCTTATAAAATAAATCTAGGTTATAAAGAATTGCCTATAAGAAGATTCTGAGTATTTTATAGAAAATGTTTGAATAGGGCTTAAAAAAAGAATATTTTTAAAGCCATTGTATGCTTCATGGACTTGACCATTTCTTTACCATTCTGTAGCACTGAGTTAAACTGATAAACAAGAAAATGAAATGGATGGTGAACCAGACAGTCTTATCTTGACTGGAGAAACTATTTATGGAGGAATATAAATGCTAAAAGCCAAATAAACTGACATATTATATGAAAATGTCTCCAAAGAAGTAACACAAATGCTAGTAAACACGAGAAAATGTTCAACACTGGTAGTAAGCAAAGTTAAATGAATCACAAAAATAATAAGATTCAAATAGGAATTTATATATTCAAATTGGCAATCTAAAATAAAATTACAAACACTGCATGAGACCAAAATATTCACTACTCGTAAGAAGACAGGTTTTCAGAACATTTGCCTTACATTCTTCCTTTTAAAAAGAAACTTCTCCTCCCAAATAATTTAAAGGTTTTGTGCAAAAAAGTTTAACACTGAATGTTAAAAGTAATCAAAACTATCACAATAAATAAATGGCTACGCAAATTAATATACCTTGATAAATTATAAGATATTATATTAAAATTAGGTATTTTTAAGGACTGAGTGCATGTAGTAATAGTAACCAAAAGTCATGATCCATAATTATAGAGGATAATACTACTCTCATTATTATGTTAAAATATGCATAGAAGAAAGACAGGAAGGAAGTACAAAGACAGTAGCAATTCTATCTAGATGATGGCATCACGGTGTTTTGTTTTTGTTTTTACAAAACCCACATTTTTACTTTTTTTACAACATGTATTATTTTTATTTTAGTGTATTTATTACTTATCAAAAGTAAGCCACACACCATGCAAAGAAAAACACTGGATAAGACCTTCCTATCCTGGAAGTAGGTCTCTATGACTGACTTGGCAATGCAATCCCCAAACGGTAGCCCTACTCTCACCGTTATGGCTGATCATTTATTTGGGTTCATCTTAACATATTACGAGTTATAAAGAGGTGCCATCCTCCCCTTAATATTTTCCAAGGTGACAAACATACATAGAAAGTGACCATCAATTTCCAGACATGATTTTTCTCCTGTGTTCCCATTTCCCCTGTCATCTTCATTCTAACCCATCCTCAAACAGATTTATGTTGAGGGTCTCCAGAGCCAACCAGAAAAGCTATTATCTAAAACTATAACATGACACTGAAAAGATCTATTACTCTGACATGCAAAACTTTGGATTATTAAAGTTAGTGTTCATTTTCTATGTGAACACTTGATGTCTGTGTTTGGTAGGAAAAAGAGCATGTACAGCAAAATAATTAAATGAACAGAAAGGAATGATAAAAACTTATGATAAAAAATCTAAAATACATGAAATGGTTAAAAAATTCTTTCTTGTTTACATATCATTCAATCAACAACATTCAACAAGCATCAGTGTTCCTACTACGTAACCCCTGTACTGAATATTCAGGTTAATCTACCTAAGCATTTTGTACACAAAATTAATTTTCTATTTATCAGAAGATCTCCGAAAAGAAATAAGCTTAAAATGTAGCGATTAAATCTGATTTGCCTTAAAAAAAAATAGATGCTCAATTGACAGAATAATTAAATATTGGAAAAGATGTCCTGTCAAGGTGGTGAAATGTTGAGAGCTGTAAAAATAAGACAAATCTTCAATAAAGATGGACGTTACCTAAGTGAACTGCAGGCTAGAAGGTGATAGCTGACGCAGATGAACTTTTATTTTCTCTTCCATCATTGATTCTCACATTTTTTAGTAGCTATTTCACAGTCTTGAAGTTAGAAGACACTTACTCCTTGGAAGAAAAGTTATGACCAACCTAGATAGTATATTCAAAAGCAGAGACATCACTTTGCCGACTAAGGTCCGTCTAGTCAAGGCTATGGTTTTTCCTGTGGTCATGTATGGATGTGAGAGTTGGACTGTGAAGAAGGCTGAGCACTGAACAATTGATGCTTTTGAACAGTGGTGTTGCAGAAGACTCTTGAGAGTCCCTTGGACTGCAAGGAGATCCAACCAGTCCATTCTGAAGGAGATCAGTCCTGGGATTTCTTTGGAAGGAATGATGCTAAAGCTGAAACTCCAGTACTTTGGCCACCTCATGTGAAGAGTTGACTCATTGGAAAAGACTCTGATGCTGGGAGGGATTGGGGGCAGAAGGAGAAGGGGACGACCGAGGATGAGATGGCTGGATGGCATCACGGACTCGATGGACGTGAGTCTGAGTGAACTTCGAGAGATGGTAATGAACAGGGAGGCCTGGCGTGCTGCGATTCATGGGGTCGCGAAGAGTCGGACATGACTGAGCAACTGAACTGAACTGATTTCACGGTCTAACTTAAAACTAATATCAAATATCAAAGAAAACTGGTCATTAAGTCTAATCCAAAAGAGTAATACAATTTTATTTTAAAAATGATTATAGCAGCATGTATATAGTGCATTTGTACAGAGCCCCTTCATTCTTTCTTTCCTTTAGATGTTTAGTAATCACATTTTGTATTCTAAGCATTGATCTAGGACTCAGGAAATTAGTGAAAGGCTATGTCCTCATGACATGTATATTCTAGTTGGGAAAACAGACTAGAAAAGAGATAAAAATTCATAACAATCGGGCACTGTAAGTCGAAGAAATAAAAATAAAGCCAGGTAAGAGATGGAGAGAGACAAGGTACTATTGCAATTAGCACTAACAATAGTTAGCAGTGAGAGGTAGTATCTATTTGAGAAGGTGAAATTTGAGCAGAGGTCTAAACAAAACGAGTGCGCAAGCTACGCAAATATCTGAAGGAAGACAGTTCTAAGCAGAGAAAATAGCATGATCAACATCAGAGACCAAATGGGCTTTCATGTTCAAGGAAGGAATGGACAAAGGGGAGGCTGGCAGGAACTAAGCTCAATAAGAAAACGGGGGCTAAATCAAGGGAAGACTCACAGGCCACAGAGTAAAGATTCTGGACATTATTTTAAGGGTAATAGGACTCTACTAGAGAGGTAAAAGGAGAGTGGCACGATATGATCGACAATTTAACAGAATTGCCTCAGCCACTATATGAAGAATAAACTTGATGGTAAGGGTGGAAAGAGGGAGACCACATGAGAGGCTATGGAAATGATGCAGGTGGGGACTTATCTCAGTGGTCACAACAAAATGTGACAGTAGGAGCAAAAAAGTGGATGAGAGGTACTTAAGAGTCTAGATATATTTTAAGATATATTCAAGATAATTTACTTAATGACTGGATGAGAAAAAGAGAGGGGGGAAAGATTATTTCAAAATAATTTGGCTTGAGCTGCCAGACTGATGGAGTTGCTATCAACTGAGATGGGGGTAATGATTGGTGCTCCCCATGTGGGAGGATATGGAATGAGGTTTTAAATATGCTGACTTTGAGACTTCTATTAGATGTCCTACTGGAGATGTCAAGAGATAAACGTCAAGAATGCGGCATCAAAGCTTCCCTGGTGGTCCAGTGGTTGAGAATCCAGCTGCCAAAGCAAGGGACATGAGTTTGATCCCTGGTCTGGAAATATTCCACATGCCATTAGAAAATTAAAGCCACGTGTCACACCTAATGAGCCATTACTCCGCAACAAGACAGTCACTGCAATTAGAAGGCTGTGGCACCTCAACAAGAGAGGTGCTCACAACAACTAAAAAAAAGCCTGACTCCAACAACAAAGACACAGCATAGCCAAAAATAAATCAAGTAATTTAAACAAACCAACCAACAAACAAAAGAATGTCACATTGGTGTAGAAGTTTGGTCTGGACATATTAATTTGGAGGCTGCCACTGCATAGACCTTTGTTTGTGCCCTCCAAGAGTCTGTTACCCCAGTCCTGTGTGAGGTCTGGCAGCTGTAGGGTGGGTTTAATGACGACCTCCTACAAGGGGGCTTAAGCCATACCCAGGTCTATTACACCCACCCCTGCAGCAGTCCACCGCTGACCTGCACTTCTGGAGGAGACACTCAGACACAGTTCTGGTTCAGTCTATGGGAGGTCTCTGGGTCCTGGTGAGCACAAGGTTTGTTTGAACCCTCCAAGTGTGTCTGGTGGCTACGGGGTTTGACTCTAAATGCAATTTCGTCCCTCCTTCCATCTTCCTGGGGCTTCTCCTTTGCCCTTGGACCTAGGGTATCTTTTTTTGGTTGCATCCAACATTTTCCTGTCGATGGTTATTCAGCAGTCAGTTGTAATTTTGGAGTTCTCACAGGAGAAGATGAGCGCACATCCTTCTACTCCGCCATCTTGGAGTCAAACCAGTCAAACTTTTCCCTTAGGAAGGATGAATTCACTCACTGGCCCTAGAGATCACTTCTCAGCTCTCCTGGCAATTCATTCAAATCACAGTAACCCAAGTCTATGCTTCAGCCAGTAAGGTGGAAGAAGCTGAATATGAACGATTTTTATGAAGACATATAAGACCTTCTAGAACTAACACCCCCAAAAGATGTCCTTTTCATTATAGGGGACTGGTGTTCGTAGTGATGCTTCCTAAGGCCCATGTGACTTTGCATTTCAGGATGTCTGGCTCTAGGTGAGTGATCACACCATCATGGTTTTCTGGGTCATGAAGATATTTTTTGTATGGTTCTTTTGTGTATTCTTGTGACCTCTTCTTAATATTTTCTGCTTCTGTTAGGTCCATACCATTTCTGTCCTTTATTGTGCCTATCTATGCATGAAATGTTCCCTTAGTATTCTAATTTTCTTGAAGAGATCTCTAGTCTTTCCCATTGTATTGTTTTCCTCTATTTCTTTGCACTGATCACTGAGGAAGGTTGTCTTATCTCTCTTTGATTTTCTTTGGAACTCTGCATTCAAAAGACTATATCTTTCCTTTTCTCCTGTGCCTTTAGCTTCTCTTCTTTTCTCAGCTACTTGTAAGGCCTCCTCAGACAACCACTGTGCCCTTTGCATTTCTTTTTCTTGGGAATGGTCTTGATCACTCCTGTACGTCAGGAACCTCTGTCTATAGTTCTTCAGGCACTCTGTCTGTGAGATCTAATCCCATTAATCTATTTGTCACTTTCATGTATAATTGTAACAGATTTGATTTAGGACATACCTGAATGATCTAGTGGTTTTTCCTAATTTCTTGAATTTAAGTCTGAATTTGGCAATAAGGACTTCATGACCTGAGCCACAGTCAGCTCCTGGCCTTGTTTTTGCTGACTTACAGAGCTTCTCCATTTTAGGTTGCAAAGAATATAATGAATATGATTTCACCATTGACCATTTGGTGATGTCCATGTGCAGAGCCTTCTCTTGTGTTGTTGGGAGAGGGTGTTTCCTATGACCAGTGTGTTCTCTTGGCAAAGCTCTGTTAGCCTTTGCCCTGATTCACTGGGTACTCCAAGGCCAAATTTGCCCGTTACTCGAGGTATCTCTTGACTTCCTACTTTTGCATTCCAGTCCGCTATAACAAAAAGGATATCTTTTTTGGGGTGTTATTTCTAGAAGGTCTTGTAGGTACTCATAGAACCGTTCAACTTAGGCTTTTTCAGCATTACTGGTCGGGCCATAGACCTGAATTACTGTGATACTGAATGGTTTACCTTGGAAAGGAACAGAGATCATTCTGTCGTTATTGAGATTGCATCCAAGTGCTGCATTTTGGACTCTTTTGTTGACTATGATAGCTACTCCATTTCTTCTAAGGGATTCCTGCTGGCAGTAGTAGATATAATGGTTATCTGAGTTAAATTCACCCATTCCAGTCCGTTTTAGTTCGCTGATTCCTCAAATGTCGATGCTCACTCTTGCCATCTCCCTTTTGACCATTTCCGATTTGCCTTGATTCATGGATCTAAAATTCCATGTTCCTATGCAATACTGCTCTTTACAGCATCATACTTTACTTATACTGCCTGTCACATCCACAACTGGGTGTTGTTTTTGCTTTGGCTCCAACTCTCCATTCTTTCTGGATCTATTTTTCCATTCTTCTCCAGTAGCATATTGGGCACCTATTGACCTGGGAAGTTCATCTTTCACTGACATACCTTTTTGCCTTTACATACTGTTCTTGGGGGTCTCAATGCAAGAATACTGAAGTGGTTTTCCATTCAGGTATGATATAAATCAAATCTCTTATACAGTGGAAGTGACTAACAGATTCAAGGGATTAGATCTGATAGAGTGCCTGAAGTACTATGGACAGAGTTTCGTGACACTGTACAAGAGGCAGTGATCAATACCATCCTCAAGAAAAAGAAATGCAAAAGAGGAAAACGGTTGTCTGAGGAGGCCTTACAAATAGCCGAGAAAAGAAAAGATGCAAAAGGCACAAGAGAAAAGAAAAGATATACCCATTTGAATGCAGGGTTCCAAAGAAGAGCAAGGAGAAATAAGAAAGCCTTCCTCAGTGATCAGTGCAAATAAATAGAGGAAACGATACAATGGGAAAGACTAGGGATCTCTTCAAGAAAATTGGAGATACCAAGGGAACATTTGATGCAAAGATGGGCTCGATAAAGGACAGAAATGGTATGGTTCTAACAGAAGCAGAAGATATTAAGAAGAGGTGGCAAAAATACACAGAAGGACTATACAAAAAAGAGCTTCACGATCCAGAAAACCACAATGGTGTTTTTCTCTCACTCACCTAGAGCCAGACATCCTGGAGTGCAAAGTTAAATGGGCCTTAGGATATACATCATTTATGAACAAAGCTAGTGGCTTAAAGAGATTCCAGTTAGGCTATTTCAAATCCTAAAAGATGATGCTGTGAAAGTGCTGCACATAATATGCCAGATCTGGAAAATTCAGCAGTGGCCAAATTATTGGAAATGGTCAGCTTTCATTCCAATCCCAAAGAAAGGCAATACCAAAGAATGCTCAAACTACCAGACAATTGTACTCATCTGACATGCTAACAAAGTAATGCTCAAAATTCTCCAAGCCAGGCTTCAACATCACATGAACCATGAACTTCTGGACGTTCAAGCTGGATTTAGAAAAGGCAGAGGAACCAGAGATCAAATTGCCAACATCCGCTGGATCATCAAAAAAGCAAGAGAATTCTAGAAAAACATCTACTTCTGACTACGCCAAAGCCTTTAACTGTGTGGATCACAACAAACTGTGCAAAATACCTCAAGAGATGGGTATACCAGACAACCTGACCTGCCTCCTGAGAAATCTGTACGCAAGTCAAGAAGGAACAGTTAGAACTGGACATGTAACAACAGACTGGTTCCAAATCAATAAAGTAGTAATGTCAAGGCTATATATTGTCACCATGCTTATTTAACTTATATGCAGAGTAGACCATGTGAATGACAGGCTGGAGGAAACACAAGCTAGAATCAAGACTGCCAGGAGAAAAGAAATATCAATAAGCTCAGATACGCAGAAGACATCACCCTTATGGCAGAAAAAGAAGAACTAAAGAGCCTCTTGATCCAAGTGAAAGAGGAGAGTGAAAAAGTTGGCTTAAAACTCAACAATCAGATGACTTAAGATTATGACATCCGGTCTCATCACTTCATGGAAAATAGATGGGGAAAAAATGGAAACAGTGAGAGACTTTCTTTCCTTGGGCTCCAAAATCATTGCAGATGATGATTGCAGCCATGAAATTAAAAGACGCTTGCTCCTTGGAAGAAAAGTTATGACCAACCTAGATAGTATATTCAAAAGCAGATACATTACTTTGCCAACAAAGGTCCATCTGGTCAAAGCTATCATTTTTCCAGTAGTCATGTATGGATGTGAGAGCTGGGCTATAAAGTACGCTGAGCACCGAAGAATTAACACTATTTAACTGTGGTGTTGGAGAAGACTCTTGAGAGTCCCTTGGACTGCAAGGAGACCCAACCAGTAAATCTTAAAGGAAGTCAATCCTGAATATTCATTGGAAGGACTGATATTGAAACTGAAACTCCAATGCTTTGGCCACCTGATGCGAAGAACCAACTCAATGGAAAAGACCCTGATGCTGGGAGAGACTGAAGACAGGAGAAGAAGGGAGGACAGAGGATGAGATGATTGGATGGCATCACTGACGCGATGGACATGAGTTTGAGTAAGCTCCAGGAGTTGGCGATGGACAGGGAAGCCTGGCTTGCTACAGTTCATGGTTTGCATACTGTACTGCAGAGACAGTATTTTATGACATATGACAAAGAAATTACCCACCAATGAATGCAGATATAAATGGAATCAACAGTTTACTCTTCAGGTATGACAGCATTTAGGGTTAGAGAGATGAGGAGAAACAAGCAATAAAAACTAAAAAGCCAACAATCACTGAAATAGCAGGAAAACCAAGCAGTATACATCCTGGGGGCTAGGTGAAGGATTTGTTCAATAAATACCATGTAATCTATGTGCTAAATCCTCTCGACAGGTCAAGTACAATGAAAACTGGGAAGTGACAGGGATTTCAATGAGGTAGAGACCACTGGAGACATGGACTAGAACAGTTTTGGTGGACTGGTAGCAAAGAAAATCCAATCAAAATGGGATCAGGACACAAAAGCAGATGAACAGGGAGTATAGGCAATCCTTTGGAAGAGTTTTACTGAGGAGAGAAGCAGACTGAGAATCAAGAGCACAAAGCTGGAAAACAAGATCTAGGAATTCTATAACTTTTTATGCTTAGAAAACAAAACAAAAAGCTGATAGAAACAGTTACTGGAATAACAACGGAATAAGGTTTCTTGTCTGTACTTTCCCATTCCACAGGCCTGCAGTGACTGTAGAAGAAGGAACCAGAAAATCTGTATACAGTACATAGTTCTATTTCATAGGGGTTCAGGCAAGAGTATTAGTTAAGGACATTCTATATGTGAGAAAATCCAGGCACAGAGATAGTAAGTGACTTGCCTAATGCCATACAAACACAAACAGCAAAGTAGGATTCAATTTGTGTTCTCTGGCAATAGAGTATACACTCTTGACATTAATCAATATTGCCTCACTCATGGAGATAACACGGTTCTTTCCCAACTGATCATGGCAAGTGCTGAGAAGGAAGCAAGCAGGACAATATGACAGTAAACTAATGGTAGATGGGCAACCTTGTATAGCCTGGTTAATTCCTCCAGGCACCAAATAAACTTAGATAAAGAGGAGCCAGATTTACAAAGGCCTGAGGATAGAGTCTGTCTTGTCAAGGCTATGGTTTTTCCAGGAGTCATGTATGGATGTGAGAGTTGGAATGTAAGGAAAGCTGAGCGCCAAAGAATTGATGCTTTTGAACTGTGGTGCTGGAGAAGACTCTTGAGAGTCCCTTGAATTGCAAGGAGATCCAACCAGTTCATCCTAAAGGAAACGAGTTCTGAATATTCATTGGAAGGACTGATGTTTAAGCTGAAACTCTAATACTTTGGCCACCTGATGTGAAGAATGGACTCATTTGAAAAGACGCTGAAGCTGTGAAAGATTGCAGCTGGGGGGAGAAGGGGACAACAGAGGATGAGATGGTTGGATGGCAACACTAACTCAATGGACATGAGTTTGAGTAAGCTCCGGGAGTTGGTGATGGACAGGAGGCCTGGCGTGCTGCAGTTCATGGGGTTGCAAAGAGTGGGACATGACTGAGCAACTGAACTGACTGACTGACTGAGGATAGAGTTCCCTGGATAAAAGAAATGCAAAGTTCCACCTGTAAAAAAAAAAATAAAAAAAAAAGCAGAGCTTTGCTTAAAATAGAGCAGAGGCCAGCTCAGGCAGCTTGGAAAACAAAGAAAGTTCAAGGAGAGACTATAGCAAATGGGTCTGAGAGACAGGCAGAGGCTAGATCCTATGGATCACAGAAAGCAGTGTGTCTTATATTCTCAGTACAGGGTGAAAGATCACATTTACTTCAAAGCTGAGAACAAATGTATGGCCCATCTCTCCATTGCATATGGTATTTTGCAGCATGTTATTTCTTTCCTGACCTTAGAGCTGATTTAATCCTATCTTTCTTACTCAATTCTTCCTTAACCTAAAGTTTAAAAAGGACATCAATTTCTCAGATTGCTTTCTTTTAAAAAACAATTCTGAGAATACCTTCACACAAACATATTTTTAAAACTGTTTTGTGTTTGTGTGGTGGGAGTCCACAGATTCTAAATTCGAAATGTGCTATAGGCAGTTAATCCTAAAAGCCACTTGACCATGGAATGCCTCAATTTCTTCAATTTTTAGAAATGAAAAGTACAAGCTTGTAAGGAACAGAACAGTATCATGGGTGAAAACTACTTTTTAAACTATATACAAATGTACACTATTATAATTTCTATTGTGCTATAGTTCGGTTCAGTTCAGTCGCTCAGTCGTGTCTGACTCTTTGCGACCCCATGAATTGCAGCACGCTAGGCCTCCCTGTCCATCACCAACTCCCGGAGTTCATTCAGACTCATGTCCATTGAGTTGGTGATGCCATCCAGCCATCTCATCCTCCATCGTCCCCTTCTCCTCCTGCCCCCAATCCCTCCCAGCATCAGAGTCTTTTCCAATGAGTCAACTCTTCGCATGAGGTGGCCAAAGTACTGGAGTTTCAGCTTTAGCATCATTCCTTCCAAAGAAATCCCAGGGCTGATCTCCTTCAGAATGGACTGGTTGGATCTCCTTGCAGCACAAGGGACTCTCAAGCGTCTTCCCCAACACCACAGTATATTGTGCTATAAAGTATCATCTAATATGGGGTCAGCACCAAAGAATTGGTGTTTTTGAACTGTGATACTGGAGAAGACTCTTGAGAATCCCTTGGATTGCAGGGAGATCAAACCAGTCAATATTAAAGGAAATAAACTCTGAATACTCTTTGGAAGGACTGATGCTGAAGCTGAAACTCTAATACTTTGGTCACCTGATGCAAACAGCTGACTGACTGGAAAAGACTCTGATGCTGGGAAAGATTGAGGGCAGGAGGAGAAGGGGGCAAAAGAAGATGAGATACTTGGATGGCATCACTGATTCAACAAATATGAACTTGGGCAAACTCTGGGAGATGATGATGATTAAGAAAGCATGGGATGCTACAGTCCACAGGATCACAAAGAGTGAGATACAACTTGGCTACTGACAACAACAAACACAGGGTCAAATTGATATTTTTGAAGAATACACTTGTGCTTCAAAATAGAGGTCAGTTATTTGTGGTTTTCTAAAACGGCTATGGTTTTTCCTGTGGTCATGTATGGATGTGAGAGTTGGACTGTGAAGAAGGCTGAGCAGTGAACAATTGATGCTTTTGAACTGTGGTGTTGGAGAAGACTCTTGAGAGTCCCTTGGACTGCAAGGAGATCCAACCGGTCCATTCTGAAGGAGATCAGCCCTGGGATTTCTTTGGAAGGAATGATGCTAAAGCTGAAACTCCAGTACTTTGGCCACCTCATACGAAGAGTTAACTCATTGGAAAGACGCTGATGCTGGGAAGGATTGGGGGCAGGAGGAGAAGGGGACGACTGAGGATGAGATGGCTGGATGGCATCACCAACTCAATGGACATGAGTCTGAGTGAACTCTGGGAGTTGGTGATGGACAGGGAGGCCTGGCGTGCTGCGATTCATGGGGCTGCAAAGAGTCGGACACGACTGAGCGACTGAACTGAACTGAAAAAGTAATTTACTAGTCAAAGTCATCTGAATAAATGAATCTTTTATAACTAAATGACAAAATATCATCTTCACTTTTAGTATGGGAAAGTAACCATAAATTTATTACCCTTTTTACATTCCTGTAAAATAAAGGTATAAATCATGAAATAAGGAAACTTATTTATAACAAATTCAGATGACCAATAATTCAGATGACCATTACATCTACTACTGTGGGCAAGAATCCCTTAGATTGGAGCAGCCATCATAATCAACAAGGGAGTCCAAAATGCACTACTTGGGTGCAATCTCAGAAATGAGAGAATGATCTCTGTCCGTTTCCAAGGTAAACCATTCGGTACCACAGTAATCCAAGTCTATGGCCCAACCAGTAATGCTGAAGAAGCTGAAGCTGAATGGTTCTATAAGGACATACAAAGCTTTCTAGAACTAACACCCAGAAAAGATGTCCTTTTCATCATAGGGGACTGGAATGCAAAAGGAGGAAGTCAAGAGATACCTGGAGTATCAGGCAAGTTTGGCCTGGGAAACAAATGAAGCAGGGCAAAAGCTAACAGAGTTTTGCCAAGAGAATGCACTGGTCATAGCAAACATCCTCTTCCAACAACACAAGAGATGAATCTACACATATATGTTGCCAGATGGTCAATACTGAAATCAGATTGATTATATTCTTCACAGACTAAGATGGAGAAGCTCTATACAGTCTGCAAAAACAAGACTATGAGCTGACTGTGGCTCAGGTCATGAACTTCTTACTGCCAAATTCAGACTTAAACTGAAGAAAGTAGGGAAAACCGCTAGACCATTCAGGTGTAACCTAAATCAAATCCTTTACTATTATACAGTGGAAGTGAGAAATAGAGTCAAGGGATGGGATCTGACAAAGTGCCTGAAGAACGACGGACAAAGGTACATAACACTGTACAAGAGGCGGTGATCAAGACCGTCCCCCAGACAAAGAGAGGCAGACCGGCTGTCTGAGGAGCCCTTACAATAGCTGAGAATAGAAGAGAAGCTAAAGGCACAGGAGAAAAGGAAAGATACACCCACTTAAAGGCAGAGTTCCAAAGAAAATCAAGGAGAGAGAAGGCAGCGTTCCTCAGTGATCAATGCAAAGAAACAGAGGAAAACAACAGAATGGGAAAGACTCGAGATCTCTTCAAGAAAACTAGAGATACTAAGAAAACATTTCATGCAACGATGGGCTCAATAAAGGACAGAAATGGTATGGACTCACCAGAAGCAGAAGATATTAAGACGAGGTGGCAAGAATATATGGTGTGATCACTCACCTAGAACCAGGCATCCTGAAATGCGAAGTCAAGGGGGCCTTGGGAAGTATCACTACAAACAAAGCTAGTGGAGGTGATGGCATTCCAGTAGAGCTATTTCACTTCCTAATAGATGATGCTATAAAAGTGCTGCACTCAATATGCCAAATCTCGAACAAATCTGGAAAACTTAGCTGTGGCCACAGGACTGGAAAAGGTCAGTTTTCATTCCAATCCCAAAGAAAGGCAATTGAAAACAGAATGTTCCAGCTACTGGAAAACTGCAGTCATCTCACACACTAGCAGAGTAATGCTCAAAATTCTCCAAGCCAAGTTTCAACAGTAAATAATCCAAGAACTTCCTGATTTTCAAGCTGAATTTAGAAAAGGCAGAGGAACCAGAGATCAAATTGGATCCAACATCCATTGGATCATAGAAAAGGAAGAGTTTGAGAAAAACATCTACTTCTCCTTATGCCAACACCTTTGACTGTGGGGATCATAATAAACTGTGGAAAATTCTGAAAGAGATGGGAATACCAGACCACCTGACCTGCCTCCTGAGAAATCTGTGTGCAGGTCAGGAAGCAACAGTTAAGACTGACAACAGACTGGTTTCAAACTGGGGAAGGAGTACATCAAGGCTGTATATTGTACCTTGCTTATTTAACTTATATGCAGAGTACATCATGCAAAATGCCAGGATGGATGAAGCACAAACTAGAATCAAGATTGCTGAGAGAAATATCAGTAACCTCAGATATGCAGATGATACCACCCTCATGGCAGAAAGCAAAGAGGAACTGAGGAGCGTCTTGATGAAAATGGAAGAAGAGAGTGAAAAGCTGGTTTAAAATTCAACATTTAAAAAATGGAAGATCATGGCCTCCCGTCCCATCACTTCATGGCAAATAGTTGGGGAAACAATGGAACAGTGACAGACTTTATTTTCTTGGGCTCCAAAATCACTGCAGATGGTGACTGCAGCCATGAAATTAGAAGACGCTTACTCTTTGGAAGAAAAGCTATCACAACCTAGACAGTATGTTAAAAAGCAAAGACATTACTTTACCCTCAAAGGTCCATCCAGTCAAAGCTATAGTTTTTCCAGTATTCACATTCAGATGTGAGAGTTGGACTATAAGGAAAACTTAGCGCCAAAGAATTGATGCTTTTGAACTGTGTGGTGTTGGAGAAGACTCTTGAGAGTCCCTTGGACTGCAAGAGATCAAACCAGTCCATTCTGAAGGAGATGAGTCCTGGATATTCATTGGAAGGACTCAAGATGAAGTTGAAACTCCAATACTTTGGCCACCTGATGCAAAGAGCTGGCTCCTTTGAAAAGACCCTGATGCTAGGAAAGATTGAAGGCAGGAGGATTAGGGGACGACAGAGGATCAGATGGTTGGATGGCATCATCTACGCGAGGGACATGAGTTTGAGTACATTCGGGATTTGGTCATGGACAGGGAGGCCTGGTGTGCTGCAGTCCATGGGGCCTCAGAGAGTCAGAAAATGACTGAGCGACTGAACGGAACAGACAGATGAAATAGCTGAATATTAAATAATTAGCTTAGAGAATTAAATGACTCTATGGTAATTAATTAACAGGCTTTATTCTTGAGCAGAAATAAAGAAATTTAAATTGTCTTAGACTGTGTACTGCGTAAATTTGTGCTAACAAAAGAAGACCAGGTGGAAAAAAGATAATTCATGACTCACAATGAGGAATTAATTTTGTAACTATTTGCCTGATTCACAGTTCAGTATGAAGGCCATACATGAACACCTAACAAAAGCATAGCTTTGTTGTCTAAGGTAAAAAAAGCCTATATATTTTATGTGTAAGAATAGGGATTTTTTCATTTTATATAAACAAAATTTTAAAACCCATTATAGTGACAGGAATGCTAAACATAGAAGAGATATCTATAATCTTAACATACTTGACAAACAAGAAATCTCCTGATGTTTCACTACAGCTTAGTTCCCACTGTAATAAATCAGCACCACAGCAGGGTAGCTCCTGCGCTCTAAAGTCCAGTAACTGCAGGACTGATTGAGGAGCAACTGGTTTACAGAAGATGCTGTGGCTGGCCCTGAGAATTAAGTAATTACGTGTAGAAGAAAACTTTCAAATAAAGACTGTCAGAAATTCTCCCCCAGAGATGGAAACTACCTCATGACATGCCTTAAGTCAATTATAACACTGGCTGAACATTTCTTTAAAACAATTCTGTAGTAATTTTTATTATTACTGGGACATATGCTAGGAACAAAGTCAAAAGAAACCAAAATACTGTATGTGAACACTGCTCCTCATTCACACAAGTGGGATTTTCTAACACACACCTGAAAACACGGAAAACACACAAGCCCCCTTGTGGCTCAGGCGATAAAATTCTGCCTGCAATGCAGGAGACCTGGGTTCGATCCCTGGGTTGGGACAATCCCCTGAAAAAGGAAATGGCAACCCACTCCAGTAATCTTGCCTGGAAAATTCCATGGATGGAGGAGTCTGGCAGGTACATTCCGTGGGGTCGCCAAGAGTCAGACACGACTGAGTGACTTCCCCTTCACTTTTGAAAATGTAAGATTTAGGCATAAACAAGAGGTAAAATTATCCTTCTATATTATTTGATTATGAAAACAGATTATTATACACAGCAGTTTCATGCAACCATTCAGAGGATTGTTATTATTGATATTATTATTGTTTATAATATCTTTCAAGTAGAAAAAATGAGTTTTAAAAAGTATTGAGATATATATAAACCATATATGTACATATGTGTAAAATGTATATACATATATAAGCTGTATATATACGCTCAGTCGTGTCCGACTCTTTGTGACCCCATGGACTGTAGCCTACCAGGCTCCTCTGCCCGTGGGATTCTCCAGGCAAGAGTACTGGAGTGGGTTGCCGTTTCCTTCTCCATTGGATCTTCCCAACCCAGGGATCGAACCTGGGTCTCCCGCATTGCAGGCAGACGCTTTACCATCTCAGCCACCAGGGAAGACTCAAATATAGACATATATGCATATATAAACTATATATATATATGAATATATGGACAAATGACAAACTGAAAAAAGTTTCCAATTCACATTATGAATCAAAGGCTAATTTCCTTAATGTAAAAGATACTTACAAATGAATAAGAAAAGGCTAATAACTCAATTTTCAGTGCTTCAAGAATATAATAAACATTTATTAGGAAAAAGTCAAATATTTCTTAAACATATGAAAATAAATTCAGTAACGTGGATAATACAAAAGGCAAATTAGAACTACAACCAAAAATTTAGTTGGCAAATTTGTTTCTCATATGGATACAGGTTACTAATTTTGAAACTGCTTCACATCGAACAAATAGCTAAATAGATGGTGGGTGGTAACAGCCTGGTTATTGGAGAGAGAAGTTACAGATAAATAAGAAAGGAAGACGAGAATAAATCCTTCACTATTTCATTAAAGTCTGAGACATGAACACAAATACACACTTACTTTCATATATGTACGCTGCTGCTGCTAAGTCGCTTCAGTCGTGTCCGACTTTGTGCGACCTCATAGACGGCAGCCCACCAGGCTCCCCCATCCCTGGGATTCTCCAGGCAAGAACACTGGAGTGGGTTGCCATTTCCTTCTCCAATGCATGAAAGTGAAAAGTGAAAGTGAAATCGCTCAGCCATGTCCGACTCTTAGAGACCCCATGGACTGCAGCCCACCAGGCTCCTCCATCCATGGGATTTTCCAGGCAAGAGTACTGGAGCGGGGTGCCATTGCCTTCTCCCATATATGTTATAGATACATTACTCAATTCTGTACACAGAAAGGGCACTAAACCATTAACCTTACTCGATGCCTAGATCTTCCTTTCTAAATCCTATTCTCCACTGAAGGAACCAAGAGTCCTTGGAGAAATGACTGATTCTAGGTCTAGGCAGGAAAATATGAGATAAGCCTAAAGCATCTTGTAGTAAAACTCAGGATATACTCAACTAACAAAAGCTTAGGGCTGTGTCTAAGGGACATGGGAGTCAACTTGAAAAAGCTCTCAATGACTAAATCTGGAAGAATCTGAACAAGAAAGTAAATAAACAACATACTGTTATGTTCTTGTTCAGTCAAGTCATATCTGACTCTTGTGACTCACCAAGCTCCTCTGTAGGAGCTGTAACCCACCAGGCTCCTCTGTCCATGGGATTTTCCAGGCAAGAATACTGGAATGGGTTTGCCATTTCCTTCTCCAGGGGATCTTCCCCACCCAGGGATCAAACCCAAGTCTCTTGCATCGGCAGGCAGATTCTTTATTACTGAGCCACCTGGGAAGCCCCAGTATTAGATAATATCCCAAAGCATAAAACGTACATGAATCCATACTGATATGGAAAGTGACTGAAAAAATAAATGACGAATAAAAGAACAATGTAGTATCTTTGCAATGTTCCTATGAATTTAAAATTATTTCACAATCTTAAGTTTATTACAAACAATGTTTATAAATGGAAATGTTCTCAACATTTTGCTAAGTATGCTGAAAAACTGAATAAACAATATAATTCATATTTAGAAAAAATAAAGGAAAATATATCAAAATAAACCCCTCAAATCTACAGTGAAACATATATTTTTTTCTCTAAGAATGACAAATGTTAAAATGTTGGTAATCCTGAATTGTTCAGGTTCAGTTCCGTTCAGTCGCTCAGTCATGTCCGACTCTTTGCGACCCCATGAATCGCAGTACACCAGGCCTCCAAGAGGCAGTTTCACAGAGACGCATGGAGGTGGAAATACAACTGGCATGAAGCATCTCTTGGAGGGCAATTTGGCAACATATAACAACTGAAAATGCACTTCTTATTTTATCTATGGGGTTTCCTAATAATTTTTCCTACAGAAATCTTTGTACATGTGGAGAGTGGCATATGCACATGAAAACTCACTACAGCAACTTTCTAATATCCAGTGTTTGCAACTAATCTAAATGTCCATCATGATGGACTAGAGTATATCCACCCAATAGAGTACTACATAGATGTTAAAGAGGATGACTGTTGTTGTTGACCGATGCCATGATCTTAGTTCCTTAAAGAGCTTATATACACTGATATAAATATTCCTCCAAAATACATTGTTTAGGGGAACAGCAGCAAGTTGCTAATGGTGTATTTGACTTGATTACGATATATGTGTACACACTCTCTCTCTCACATACACACACACAGACATTCACACACACATGGATAAAAACTGGTTAAAAGTCTTCTAGAAGAATAACTGACTGATGAGAATTGAGAACTATAGGTGAGTTAATTTTACTGCACACAGTTTTGCACTTAAATTT
>SJYX01021924.1:78551-112502 GCA_006410675.1 Oreotragus oreotragus
TCCATCATCAACTCCCAGAGTTCACCCAAACTCATGTCCATCAAGTAGGTGATGCCATCTAGCCATCTCATCCTCTGTCGTCCCCTTCTTCTCCTGCCCCCAATCCCTCCCAGCATCAGAGTCTTTTCCAATGAGTCAACTCTTCGCATGAGGTCACCGAAGTATTGGAGTTTCAGCTTTAGCATCAGTCCTTCCAAAGAACACCCAGGACTGGTCTCCTTTAGGATGGACTGGTTGGATCTCCTTGCAGTCCAAGGGACTCTCAAGAGTCTTCTCCAACACCACAGTGCAAAAGCATCAGTTCTTCGGCGCTCAGCTTTCTTCACAGTCCAACCCTCACATCCATACGTGACCACTGGAAAAACCATAGCCTTGACTAGACAGCCCTTTGTTGGCAAAGTAATGTCTCTGCTTTTGAATATGCTATCTAGGTTGGTCATAACTTTCCTTACTAAACACATTAATTTGAGATGCCTTGTTTTCTTTAATTAATGTTAATCTTTTAATGCTCCAACAACATGTTTCCCCCACCCCCCAAATTTCTATCTATCCTGGCTCATTCCTTATCTCTTGGGAACAGTCCCTCAGGGCTGAGAAGCTGTCTACCAGGCTTAAGTCCTCAGTAAGTTCCCCAAATAAAACGTACTTTTCTAAAACTTTAAGGCTGTGCATTTTTTTCAGCCCACAGAGCCATTAGATCATTATGGGTACAGCATAAGAGGTGTTACTACATGAGTTTGACAGGGCTATGATACGGGGAAAAAACACAAGCTACGATACGATAAAAGTAATTAGCTGAAGTGATATACTTATTACTTTGCGCTGTGAATGTTCTTAACATTTCACATGTACGCAGCCATTAAATCTTTCAAAAATAATACCTTCTCAATAATAGTACTATTATTTCAAATATATTACAATTGAGAAACTAAAGGCGCATAGAGATGAAATGACTTGCTAAAGGTGATGCAGCTAACTAACCATTGAAACTGGAATTTAAGCTCACTTTGACACTTTCTTCAGAGTTCAGGGTTAGAGTGGCAACATGGCCTTCTCTATCACAATAAATTTGGAATTAATACTGAGGTTGATATGTCAACACTGAAAATATTTAAGCCAAATATAATTTCAAATCTGTATTTTAGAGAACTTTCATAGGCAGAAATATTGATGATATTTTGGAAGGAAACAAGACACTGGCAGGGCAGTCATTAAAGAAGTTCTCATATCAGACCAAACAAGAAATAATAAGGTCCTGATAGAAGGGAAAAGGCAGCTGACAAATGTCCCTTGGCAGAAAAAAAATTCTCTTGAATTTTTCAGCATATTGAACAGAATATTCTCATTATGTATAGTATTTCAAATTGTTAAATGGGGGAGAAGAGAAAGGATATAAACTTGGCAAAAGGGAAAAACCACAAATTCCAAATATTATTCAAATTAATTGTAAATAGAAGGTCAAGGGTATTCAGCCAAATCTTTGCTTCAGGATAGGTATTTCTAGAACATGTTGAATACATAGGTACATCTGGAAAATGTATGTAGTTTGTTTTGTGACTTTAAAAAGCTGGTTTTTAAAAGTCAGTTTTCTATTAAAATATAATTTAACCATATAATATAAAGGTCATTTAATATTAATTATTATTTTTAATTTTAAATGTACTACTCTTAAAGTCATAATTTAAAAAATGCTTGTTCAGGAAGGTTCAAGAGATTCAGTAGATAAATATACCCTGAAGAAAGTACAAAATTTAAGTCACCATGCATTTTATACTAAAGTTTTTAGATGAACTTGCTTTGTGGTAGATTTAATTTCTCTAGGGGAATAAAATCAGTGAAAGTAGTAAGACCAAAAACAAAACCAACATAAATATCCCATCCTAATAAAGAGTAATGGAGGTGGTCTTATATTCATTGTAATAAAAAACAGGGAACACACAGCATTCTTGAAACAATCATCTGTTCACAGAGGCAATTCTCAGCACTTGACTTACGCTTCACTCCAACTGTATGGTTGCTCAGTGGATACTTAATCTCTGTGACTACATGAACCATCACTGATCAGTGGCACATCATAAGAACTGCTTTGTAAACTCCAGCCTAAACTTGAGGACAATTTGAAGTGAGCACTTTCGCCATCTCAAGTATGTTTCTTCAAGGATGCTTGATTAGTGTTAAACATACTGAATGAAATAACATTTGCAGTGGATGTGTACCTCAAGCCTAGAGCCACTAGCTGAATCAATGGATCTCCTTACCTCCAAAGGAAAATCTCTTATGCATTTCAGAGCTATAGTAGGTTAGCTGAGGCTGAAGACATTAATAACTTTTGCCCCTAAGCATTATTTTGAATATTAAATATAATGTCCTTAAAGGTGGTAATGTGTAAAATGAACGTATGAATGACTATTAAAAATACTCTAATCGGCTACTAAATTATCAAAATATTTATGTTCTTGTACTTTTCACTAAATTTTTTATGCATTTTTAAGTTAAAAAACAGAAATCCCAATGATGATAATGATTGAAAGATAATTATACAAGAAATTATACTTATACTTATTAACCAGGTACTAAGTGCCCAGGCTACTCATTTTACATTTTATCTTTTCTTCACAACAACTTTATGAAGTAGGTTTCATTATTAGCCCCATATTATGGGTGAAAAGACTATGGTGTGTAGAATTTCAGTACTTTATCCTTATACCCACAAGTAGGAATCGGGATTTAACTACTTAAAAAAAAAAGTCTACCTTGATCAGTCATCATTCTATCCAATTTACATTATTTGACTATAAACAAAGAAAAAAAATACTAAGCTTCAGAACTCAAAGCAACAGATATTCTGCTTCTCAGTTATTGTTATTATGTCTTGGACTCAAATGTACTCATTAATAGTCAGCTCTGTGACTCTGAATTTTATTTCTCCTTCCCACATGACTCCCACGTATATTCTTTCAATAGGGGACATTAAAGAGAGATTGAAAGGCATCAGGAAGAGACAAAATACAATCCTTGTCCTGTTTCCTGCAGGAAACTGCCGCTGGTTGACTATCATGCTCATAAAAAACGTATGTCTAAAAACTGCCGTGATTCTTCTCATTAAATTCCAAACTTTTACAAAACTGGGATAATTGATATCCTCTTTTATATATGATTAAGATGTCCATAAAAGGTAGTCAGTAAAATGCATATCAATATTGAAAATTTTCTCAAAGTTTAATAGAAACCATGTATGATAGAGAAGAACAAGGAGCATTAGTTTACAGCAACAGTAGAAATTCGATTGAAGCAGAGGGGTACATTTATTAGCTAACGATATCTTTTTGTTTTTCTTTTATAAACAATTATTTTTTACTATAGACATTTTCAATATGCACAAAAAGAAAAACAAGAGTGGTATAATTACCCTAACATTACACATAACCTAGTTTCAACAATGCTAATTTTGACTCATCTATTTCACTTTTACTTTTTATTTTACCTTATTTAATTTTTTCTGAAGTTTTCTTTATCCTAGAAATCATATAAGTTAACTTGAAATCCTTCAATATGTGTCTCTAAAATATAATCATTTTTTTAAATGATGGTCCCTTTAAAATGGGGCTTCCTAGGTGACATAGTGGTACAGAGCCTGCCTGCCAACACAGGAGACACAAGTTTGATCCCTGTGTTGGCAAGATTCCTTGTAGTAGGAAATGGCAAACCACTCCAGTATTTCGCTTGGGATTTCCCATGGACAGAGGAGCCTGGTGGGCTACAATCCATGGCATTTAAAAGAGTTGGACATGACTGAGCAGCTAAGCATCGAACTTTCAGTTCAGTTCAGTTGCTCAGTTGTGTCTGACTGTTCGCAACCACATGAATCGCAGCATGCCAGGCCTCCCTGTCCATCACCAACTCCCAGAGTTCACTCAAACTCACATCCATCGAGTCAGCGATGCCATCCAGCCATCTCATCCTCTGTTGTCCCCTTCTCCTCCTGCCCCCAATCCCTCCCAGCATCAGGGTCTTTTCCAATGAGTCAACTCTTCGCATGAGGTGGCCAAAGTACTGGAGTTTCAGCTTCAGCATCATTCCTTCCAAAGAACACCCAGGGCTGATCTTCTTTAGAATGAATGGACTTGGTTGGATCTCCTTGCAGTCCAAGGGACTCTCAAGAGTCTTCTCCAACACCACAGTTCAAAAGCATCAATTCTTCAGCACTCAGCTTTCTTTACAGTCCAACTCTCACATCCATATATGACCACAGGAAAAACCATAGCCTTGACTAGACGGCCCTTTGCTGGCAAAGTAATGTCTTTGCTTTTGAATATGCTATCTAGGTTGGTCATAACCTTCCTTCCAAGAAGTAAGTGTCTTTGAATTTCATGGTACAGAACTGAGCTATTATAGTTTTACCCCATAGAGACTTCTCTTCTCACTGTTTTCCTCATCACAGTTAACAAGTCAGTCCTTGGTGTTCAGGACAAATTCCTGTACACCATATTTGATTCTCCTTGCTTTCCAGAAACCAAAAGTTAGTAACAGACTTGCAATCTATTTGTTACCTTAATCCATCTGGGAAAGAAACAGATGACATGGTTGACCTTTCATATTATGTAATTAACAAGACCTAATAAGAAGATGCTTCACAAATGAAATGACTCCTGTGCAAGCACTGTATCACCTACAGTATTTAAACTTCTCATGTTAAATCTGAACCAGAGTATTATGTCCTCAGGCGTCAAAAGATCATTTTATGGAGAGCTACACTCATGGCTTCATACTTTTCCAATGGAAAAATGCTTGGCTTATGTTTAGCTATGACCTATATCCAAGAATTATTACTAAACTTGATAGCAGGTAAGATCTATAATTCGTCTTGAGTCTGCTTTGACAATCTGACCCTTAATTTTATCATACTGTCCACAACTGACAGTCAATACCTTCTACTGAATCTACTATCAAAATTTACCTTCTATTCTCCTGCTGCTGCAGCTAAGTCACTTCAGTCGTGTTCGACTCTGTGTGACCCCATAGACGGCAGCCCACCAGGCTCCACCATCCCTGGGATTCTCCAGGCAAGAACACTGGAGTGGGTTGCCATTTCTATTCTCCTGCTTCTCTCTATTTCTCAGTGTATGTACATCTTCTGTCTCCTGGACTATTTCATTCATTTTCCCAGTAGCATCCTCACCTCTGCTCTTGAGTTCTTTCATGTAGTTTTATACGTAGCAGTCAGAGTCATAATTCTTAAAGAATGCAAATGGATCATGTCAATCCTTTGTTCTAAACCTTCCAAACCTTCAGTATTGGAAGCCAAGTTCCTTTCAAAGAACAAAGCCCTATGTGATTTACTTATTTCCTCCCCCTTTTCTGACCTCATTTTCTGTTGCTCTTCCCCAGACTCACTCTGCTCCAGCCATATTGGTTCATTGACCAAACCAGGTACTGTCTCATATCAAGGTCTCTGCAAATGCTAATGCTTTTAGCTGGATTTCTGCATGCATTGCTAGCTGTCTCATTTCCTTAAGGACTTTAAAGAAATGTCTCCTACTCTAAAAGGCTTTCTCTGGTCATCTTAGTAAATCTGTAACTTCACCTTCAATATTTCCTATCCAATCTCCCTTCTGTTTTTTTAATCCTTAACAATCAGCATTGCATTATATATAAATGTATATATATATATACACACACACACATATGTAGAGTATATATATATGTATATATAAAGTATGTCAGCAAACTTTAATATAACATATATTCTCCTTAAATATTAATTATCTCTTTCCTATAACCCTGTAAGCTTCTTGAAAGCAGGGATTTTTGTTATCTGTTATATGCCATATTATCTGTTATTTTCAGATTCCTAAAAAGTGCCTGATGCATAAAAATGTTCAACACTCTTGACTCTAAAGTGCATTAAAAGTATGTCAGCAAACTTTAATATAACATATATTCTCCTTAAATATTAATTATCTCTTTCCTATAACCCTGTAAGCTTCTTGAAAGCAGGGATTTTTGTTATCTGTTATATGCCATATTATCTGTTATTTTCAGATTCCTAAAAAGTGCCTGATGCATAAAAATGTTCAACACTCTTGACTCTAAAGTGCATTCTTGGGAGGGAGGGAGTGGATGAGTCCTGGGTAGCTGTGGATCAAGCCTCGATTGTGTGCCTGTCTCTTATACACATCTAGATGTGTATAAGAGACAGTGCGGGCCCAGCCTCTCAGGATGCGCTTCCTGAGAGATGCCCAAGGCTGCTGGAGCTGCCGCTACACGGTGCCCCCGTCTCCGCGGCCTGCACAGCGGCCAGCCCCTCCTGCTCTGAGCCCGTCGGTCGACCGGGAGCCCAAAGGACACGCTGTCCCCGGGCCCCGGANCCATCGTAGGGAGTCCTATGATTTTACTCTACTTCCCTCTTGAAATCCCTAATCCTATTTCTTGAGTTTGACACTGGAGCATCTGTGAGTGTTAACAAAATCAAAAAGAGTTTGGAAGGCGTTTTTCAGATGCTTACAGGCTTAATATAAGTCTATTGTTTTCAGATAACTTTCATTAGCTCTGTCACGCTTAAGAAAATTATTTTTCCTCTTGTGTTTCCATTCTAAAATTTAAAATATTTATTTTTAACAGTTAATACAGTCACATGGTTCCACATTTAAAAAATACAAAATGCATTCAGTGAAATGTTTCCCTCTCATTTCTTCATTTTAATCATCTCCTTTCTCTTCCAAAGTCACTGGCATAATCAGCACACTGTATAATCTTCTTGATATATCTTTTACACACACACACAGATCTATCATATCCTTTTTTATTTATATTTAACAAATGATAGCATATCATATGCACTGATCTGTACCTTGCTTTGTTCATATATTTCAGAGATCTCTCTGTATTAGTACATAGAGACACATACATTCTTTTTTTTTTATGGCTGTACGTATTACATTGCATAGATTTACCTTCAGTTAGTTAATTAGCCAGCTATCACTGAAAACTGAAGGAAACTCCTCCTTTCTGATAAGGCATCTTCTAATTTTTCTTTATGACTAGTTTAAAAGAAAAAATGCATCTGTCCGTGGCAAATGGTCCTAAAAATATGTCTTCCCATGAAAAAACAAAATCACAATGAAAAAAAAAGAAAGCTGTACCTTATATCTGAGATAATTTATTTTGAGGTCCTAAAGACTGGCTAGTGCTTATTTCCATGGTTAATGTATAATAGGATATAATATCTAGTTCTAAGCAACTTATAACATAGTAGGATATGGACTATAGCCTAGAATTGTATCCATTACAGTTCAATGATCTGAATAGTCTCCAGGAAACAAGTATCACTAAATAAATAAGGCCAGCTAAATAATTGTAGATACTCAATCTACAGGCTTGGCACAAAATTAAGAAACTTCATTATGATTCTAGTATAGCTTCTAAATTCAGAGAGTATTTTAATTTCTTCATGATGGGTAGCAATTAACCTGTTATGGAATTGTACCCACAGCATATTAATCCACAGAGCCAGAAAGTTCCTGGTGTTGACACAGCAGTTCTTCTGCCTAGTGGTATTGCAAAATCTGTTCTTTTTCATCAATCCACCAATGTGCATTTATTGAACACTGAATATAGGCAGAGTACTCTGACTTCAAGGCTTCAAAGATAAGCTAGAGAGATGAATTTAAAATATGAAAAGGATCTCTGGAATTTAGGGCAATACATAGATCTGTTTCATAAAGAGAAGCTATGAACAAAATAAACAAAGAGCACTTGACATTTTAACACAATTTTAAAAGTGTTACCAAGCAAACAGGAACCCAGGAATATGGCAAGAGAAAGCTTATATGATTTTTAAAATTGGAATTCAGATTGAAAAAAGCACTCTGGAGCAATGACGACATTGATGAGTGATGATATTGTGAAGACTGAATGGGCTTTTGAAGAAAATAAATGGTGGGGGGGAGGTGTTTTGGTTGGCATGAACTTCTTGGAAGTGAAATAAGTGACATTAGGAGAAAAGTAAATGAACTGCTTTGGTCAAATCATACAATCTGTGTTGGGAAGCAGTAGGTGACGATGCTGGAAACGTAGGCTGGAGATCACATTGACTTGAAAGACTTTTTAGTGCCAAGCTACTATTTTTAACATTATCACGTAAAATGCATCAGCTATTGGAAGTTTTAAAGAGTCTAATGCAATAAAGATTCAATAGTAAGCTTTTTCATTTTTTGCAAGTGTTTAGGAACCAATAGTAGCCTGGGTGATAGCCAGCTGAAGAGAAACCTCAAGACAACCAGATACTCTACAGATCTTGACTTGAAGACATGTGCCCTTGAATTTTCTACAAATAATCACTTATGAATACCTACCAGATCTATTCACTATATGCAAACACTTTTAATAGTGGAACCAAGCTATAAGACTGGAAAAAATGAAAGATGATGCAGAGAATTTTTAATAAAAAGTTTAGCGGGCAGTGTGGCTTCCTAGGTGGTTCACTGGTAAAGAATACACCTGTCAATGCAGGAGACGCTGGAGATGTGGGGCCAATCTCTGGGTTGGGAAGACCCCTAAGAGTAGGGAATGGCAACCTACTCCAGCATTCTTGACTGGAAAATGCCATGGACAGAGGACCCTGGTGGGATATGACTGAGCTAGTGACTGAGCGTGGATGTCAACAGCAACTTTCAAAGTATCCTGAGATAAACTACATGTTGTAGCTGTTCACTCAGTCACATCTGACTCTTTGCACCCCATGAACTGTAGCACGTCAGCCTTCCCTGTCTTCACCACCTCCTGCAGCTCGCTCAAACTCATGTCTATTGAGTAGGTGATGCCATTCTACCATCTCATTCTCTGTTGTCCCCTTCTCCTCCTGCTTTCAATCTTTCCCAGGATCAGGGTCTTTTCTAATGAGTAGGTTCCTCGAATCAGGTGGCCAAAGTATTCACTTCAGCATCAGTCCTTCCAATGATTATTCAGGATTGATTTCTTTTAGGACTGCCTGGCTTGATCTCCTTGTGTTCACTTAGCCTTCCTAAATGAACAATGCAAAGAAATAGAGGAAAACAATAGAATGGGAAAGACTATATAGATCTCTTCAAGAAATCTAGAGATACTGAGGGAACATTTCATACAGAGATGGGCACAATAAAGGACAGAAATAGTATGGACCTAACAGAAGCAGAAGATATTAAGAAGAGGTGGCAAGAATACACAGAACTAAACAAAAAAGATCTTTCATGACCTAGATAATTACGATGGTGTGATGACTCACCTAGAGCCAGACAACCTGGAATGTGAAGTCAAGTGTGCCTTATGAAACATCACTACAAACAACTAGTGGAGGTGATGGAATTCCAGCCGAGCTATTTCAAATCCTAAAAGATGATGCTGTGAAAGTGCAACATTAAAAACAATAAAACTCAACATTCAATATGCCAGCAAATTTGGAAAACTCAGCAGTGGCCACAGGACTGGAAAAGGTCAGTTTTTATCCCAATCCCAAAGAAAGGCAATGCCAAAGAATGCTCAAACTACCACATAATTGCACTCATCTCACATGCTAGCAAAGTAATGCTCAAAATTCTCCAAGCTAGGTTTTAAGTGAACCGTGAACTTCCAGATTCAATCCAGTTCAAGTTGGATTTAGAAAAGGCAGAGGAACCAGAGATCAAATTGCCAACATCCGCTGGATCATAGAAAAAGCAAGAGAGCTCCAGAAAAACAACTACTTCTGCTTCACTGACTATGCCAAAGCCTTTGACTGTGTGGATCACAACAAACTGGAAAATTCTTAAAGTAGATGGGGATACCAGACCACCTTACTTGCCTCCTGAGAAACCTGTACGNCTTCTGCTTCACTGACTATGCCAAAGCCTTTGACTGTGTGGATCACAACAAACTGGAAAATTCTTAAAGTAGATGGGGATACCAGACCACCTTACTTGCCTCCTGAGAAACCTGTACGCAAGTCAAGAAGCAACAGTTAGAACCAGACATGAACAACACACTGGCTCCAAATTGGGAAAGGAGAATGTCAAGGCTGTATAATACTGTCACCCTGAATATTTAACTTCTGTGCAGAGTACATCATGCAAAATGTCAGGCTGGATGATGCACAAGCTGAAATAAAGATTGCCTGGAAAAATATCAATAAGCTCAGATATGCAGATGACATCACCCTTACGGCAGAAAGTGAAGAAGAACTAAAGAGCCTCTTGATTAAGGTGAAAGAGAAGAGTGAAAAAGCTGGTGTAAAACTCAGCATTCAAAAGACTAAGATCATGTCATCCGGCCCCATCACTTCATGGCAAATAGATGGAAAAACAATGGAAACAGTGAGAGACTTTATTTTCTTATTTTGAAAATCACTGCAGATGGCGACTGCAGCCATGAAATTAAAAGATGCTTGCTCCTTGGAAGAAAAGCTATGACAAACCTAGATAGCATATCAAAAACCAGAGACCTTGCTTTGCCAACAAAGGTCCATATAGTCAAAGCTATGGTTTTTCCAGTAGNACTGCAGCCATGAAATTAAAAGATGCTTGCTCCTTGGAAGAAAAGCTATGACAAACCTAGATAGCATATCAAAAACCAGAGACCTTGCTTTGCCAACAAAGGTCCATATAGTCAAAGCTATGGTTTTTCCAGTAGTCATGTATGGATATGAGAATCTATATCTTATAAAGTATTAATTAAAATCCTAAGTCATTACATTTTTCTTGTTGCAGTTTTATCCAGGAAATATCCTGATCATTACAATATATTCCTAGAATACTCTGGTTGCTTTTCCTGAGATGTTCCCCTTCTCTTCACTTGTTTTTTCCCTGAAGATTCCTGATCCCTCTGACTACAATAAGGCATTCTAGTCATCCAGTTTCCTTTATGGCATTTCTCATAATTGTACCTATGGATATACTTGGTTTTTCAGGTGGCACTAGTGGTAAAGAACTCTCCTGCCAATGCAGGAGATGCTGGAGATGCAGGTTCAATCCGTGGGTCAGGAAGATCCCCTGTAGAAGGGAATGGTTACCCACTCCAGTATTCTTGCCTGGCGAATGCCATGGACAGAGTAGCCTAGCAGGCTACAGTCCATGGGGTCACAAAGAGTTGGACACAACTGATTGACTAACAGACACACACACTCAGAAATAAGGTTCAATCCGTGGGTCAGGAAGATCCCCTGTAGAAGGGAATGGTTACCCACTCCAGTATTCTTGCCTGGCGAATGCCATGGACAGAGTAGCCTAGCAGGCTACAGTCCATGGGGTCACAAAGAGTTGGACACAACTGATTGACTAACAGACACACACACTCAGAAATAGTTGTCAAATATTTTGTTTAGTGTATATCTCCCTCTAGCCATGAAATTCAAAGATGGTTGCTCCTTGGATGAAAAGCTATGACAAATCTAGTTAGCATATTAAAAAGCTGAGACATCACTTTGCCACCAAAGTTCCGTATAGTCAAAACTATGGTTTTTCTAGTAGTCATATACAGATAAGAGAGTTGGACCAAAAAGAAGGCTGAGCACCAAAAGAATTGATGCTTTTGAATTGTGGTGCTGGAGAAGATTCTTGAGATCCCTTGGACAGCAAGAAGTTCAAACCAATCAATCTTAAAGGAAATTAACCCTGAATAATCGTTGGAAGGACTGATGCTGAAGCTAAAGTTCTAATACAAAGGCACCTAATGTGAAAAGTCAACTCATTGGAAATGCCATGATGCTAGGAAAGATTGAGGGCAAAAGGAGAAGGGGGTGACAGAGGATGAGATGGTTGGGTAGCATAACTGACTCAATGGACGTGAGCTTGGGCAAACTCTGGGAGAAAGTGAAGGATAGGGAAGGCTGGTGTGCTGCAGTCCACGAGGCTGCAAAGAGTTGGACATGACTTAGCGACCGAAAACATCTCCACTACTAGAATGTAAGCAAGCCTTCACCACCTTGTTCACTACATAACACAAAGGAGACTTTTAGTAAATGTTCCTAAAATAAATGAATGATGAATGAGTGCACCATCCAGAATCCTTTGTCTATTCCTTTTATTGTAAGAAAAATGAAATACAGAAGTGATATTAGACAAGTTTATTTCACTAGGATGCTTACAACTTCAAAGAGATCAACACTGTAAGAGTTCAGAGTGGAAATGAGCCTCTAGAGTCTTGCTATAAATGTCACGTGTAATTCATTCATGTACTCATCTCAAACATAACACTACTTTGAAGGCTAAATGCCAAGAAATAAGCATTCACTGCAAGGTAAAGTCCAAGGTATTTAATTACTCCAAGAGCAGTCCAGTGGTGGTCCAATCTCATTGACATTCTTTTGCTGTTGCGGATGAGTTAATTAACATTTCTGAGAGCTGCCTTTAGGGGCAAAATGGTTTCCAAATATTGAAAAGTTCTAATTGATTTTATATTTAAGAGGCAACTAAAAACTATAATGTTTGAAACATTGGTTTGATCTTGAATATAAAATGTATTGCTATTTCTTATTTTGGTTCATTGTTGTCTTTTAAGTTTTAACTTCAAGCTAAAATCAAGGAAAAAAATTTTAATAAACTCAAATGCTTAAGTAGAAAAACTGAAAATTTCAGATTTGAAAACTAGAAATACTTATATTAGTTACCTAATGTATTAGTTTTACTAAAATATTATAATATAATTATAATGCTATATTAATATAAATGTTTTTATATTTAGTTAACATACATTTTTCTATTTGATTTCATTTATTATTTAATAGATATGTTATCAGAAAGAAAAAGCAAATTAGCTCAAAATATCCACTTTAAAAAGGTCTTTTCTAGTTTTGTAAATTCAAAGTCCTTTTCCATTTGCTATCACCATATGAAGTTAACCTCATGAAGTTAGTTAAAAGGACAATAATTTTTAATTACTGTACTTTATTAAAATATATCATGTAATTAACACCATTGACTCCTTACATGTCAATTTTTAAAGGATATCTTATTATTCTACTTTAGCAATTTATTAGCAAACCAATGAAACGATCTTACTCAATTTAGAGTTAAAAGTTTCACTATCCCAGATAGCATGAGAGACCAACCATCACTTAAGGGTTGCAGTTCAAACAATTATCCAAGAGGCTATAACCACCTTTTGGGAAAATCTATTCCTACAAATCATTCTTCAAAAGATTCTTCTATTGCCACCCCAGGAATAAGTTACAATCAACAAGTCAGCTGAAAGCTCCAAAAACATTAGCCAAGATGATGAGCCGTATTTTTCTTTTAGATCTATGTATTAGCAATGTATTCAAGAATTACTATGCTCACACATAAAAAATGTACCCATCGGCAAGCACTCTTGCCTTTACAGGAAGCACAATATGGGCATCTTTTTTTCCTCCTATGTCAAGGTCTATCTGGGGTCCAAGTGTGGCATAGAATCTCTAGATGTTTGTAGCTACTCTATAGAGATGTATATAGCCAGATAATCCAGTTATGGTCAAATCAAGAGAAGATCCCAAAAAACAGAAACAGAAAAAGATAATTTTCTCCAAAGATCATATCAATGGCATCCTAAAGGAATTTTTCCTGATTACTTATCACTTAAAGTGATGAAATAAAACTAGGCATATTAAAAGCCATATTGTGCCACTGAAGAAGGTTAACTTGTCATTTTCTGATCATTATTTAACTAGCATTTTAACAAGTCCTAAAATAAAAGTATTCATGCTTTTTATTCTCCACAGCTGATAGTTTGGTAAATAAACCCATCAAGTTCTCAATTTGTTAAGACTGACAGAGGCCGAGAACACCTTTGTAAATAGCATCTTCTATGCCAAGAGTTCTTAAAGGCTTTTAGCAGAAATTATTCAATTATTCCCGTGAGGCTGTTGTGACATTAAGTGGATGTTTTTCTTCAAAAAATTCAGATGCAAGAAGGTGAAATGATGTTTCCAAAGCAACAAAAAGCCATTTTTCAAGTGTCAAATCAAAAACTTGAAAGATAGTCAAATACTTCCTTCTGCTGGGAGTTTAAGCTCTTCCTTCTGAGCTTCTGCTCTATGTCTATCTTGTGCTGCCTCTCTTTCACACAGACACACAGACACACACACACAGACACACACACACTTGACCTCTCCTCACCATCTCAAAGCCAGCCATGTATTCTCATTTGCTTCACTCATCTCCTCCACCCAACTTGCTGCTTTTTCTTGGGGAAAAGTAAACATAATTTCTTTCATCCTTTAAGAGCTTTGACATGCTTTGACAAAGGGTTATTTTCTATCTCTGTTTCTATAAAGTTAATGTCTTGTGCATTTTGTATATTGAAGGATTAAAAATGATGCATACTTCTGTGCTTATAAAAATTAAGAATAGTTTTTGATGCAGTTATAAAGACTAATTCAAATAAAAAGCTTTAGAAAAGCTTTTATTTCTAAGCAATCACTTCCAGTGTTGTCAGATTCACAGTCAAATATAACAACTCAACTCTCTTCCTCTTAACAAAATGTGCCAATTTTTTCTTCTGTAAAGATTTCCTTTTACTGCTAAATCCTTTAGTCTAATAATACTAAATATACCAAGATTACTATCTAATTATTCTGACTGACATATTTCTGCCTTCTGAGAAATGAGACCAATAGGGCTACCTTTTAAAAACTCATTTCTGAGACAATGCCTTCAAGGAAAATGTGGTGATGTTTATCACAGAATTTAAGATCTAGATTTCATTCAAGATTGTTCCCATTTGAAACATAATGATGGGAATATCAAAGAATAAATGGTAAAAGCAACATGCAGCTACAAATTTTTGTTTGCTAACAAATTTATCCAAATTGTGGGTCGACAAAGAAAAAGGCAGGTAAATAAAAAGCCCTGAGGATCTCATCATGTTGCAATATGAGAGTTACACAGTTCCTTTAATATAAAATGGAAGCAAAAATAAATATAAAAGTACAACCACCAAGTCAAAATTCCCTTAAAATTCCCCACGTCTTACATGCAGACTGGTAGACTGATTTGTAATTATTTTAAATGGAGACACAACCTTCGTTTCCTTTTTTAAAGTGTATACACACTTCAGAGAAGTAACACATTGATTTAAATTCACTGGAAGTTATAGAAGACTGACAGTGGATCCCTTCCTGAGACCAGGTTTTAAAAGAGGCAAGAGGATGGAAATCTGAAAAGAAAAGGGAGAAAGAGACTAAGGAGCAAGAGGCTGGCCTTAAATAGGAATCTGATCTCCTTCAGAAAGTTCTTTACAATCAATCCTGAAATTCCATGTAACTGCCACCATCTATCACATCAACTTTAACACTCTTTCCTTATTTGTTTCCCAGAATAACAAGCCCATCCCTTTTCTCAGATTAGGATGTTTTTCCATTCTGTGAATGTCTAACCTCCCATTGCTTTCAAAGTACTTTTTCTGATAGGCTCACTACATAACCTAAAAAAGATACTTTAAAAAACGAATTCTAGGTCATAGCAGAGGGAGCAGGAACCAGAGCTGACAGCACCGATTTTATAAATCCCTGACTTCCGTGTTCCTTTTTATTAACATTTTAGCAGACGTGTATTGAATCACTACTTATGCTACGTTTTAATTCTTGCAAACTTTAAAAAGAAAAAATCCATTAAGGGAGCTATTGAAGAGGCTATCAAATATTGACAGGCTCCACTCTTCACCCTAGGATAGCCCTGCGTTTCTGCTGGCCTTTTGAGACCCGAACATCACTGTGCCCCAGAAAATGCTTGACGCATTAATAAAATACAAGCTTTGATGAAGACCTGAAGAAAACTTGATTCTTCTACATGTCAAAGCTGGGCCTCGTTCTGAAATCTGAGCAGATGGAGGAGCAGAGAGGAAGGAGAAGTTGCGTACTTCTGAAGTGAAGCCCCACACACCGAATCTGAGTCTTTCAAGCTTGTCAGCACTTCTTATCAAAGACAGATTTCAAAACATTATTCAAGGACCTTTAATGCTGAGCTGAAAAACTCACCTTGCTTGCATACTAATTCTTAACAGCACAGATGGTCATTGTGCCTGGCAAAGGAAACAGAACTACCTGGATACACCATAATCCTATGCTTTCTTTCTGCCAATTGAAACTGTTTTCCGGAGTCCTTAGAGATGGGGTAACCCAATGCCTCCTCTCCCCACCCCATCAGGGTTTTGTCCCTGCAGTCTTCTAGTCTCCTTAAATTTTTTTTTTTTTTTCCTGCATGTGGCACCAGGGGGCCTCCTTTTCTTAGGCAAACCCTCTTTACAAAGCTTTAGGGATAAACTCCATCCCGGTTTTCCTCTGACTTCACTTTTTCTCATTTTAACTACAGGCATGGCCTGAGGCTGACTCCTCCGTTCACACTGCTTCTTTCCTTCTCCTTTGTCCCTTAGAAATTTAGTCCAATCTGGCCCGAAGCAGAACTACAAAGGAGGAAGACTGTCCAGCAGCCAAATCCTCCATCTCAGTAGTCAGTGATGGGTGCCTTTTAGCATTTGCTTGAAATAGATTTTAAATTAAAAATGTGGCTGTTCTTGGAATACCCTGCTGCTGCTGCTAAATCGCTTCAGTCGTGTCCGACTCTGTGCGACCCCACAGACAGCAGCCCGCTAGGCTCCTCTGTCCCTGGGATTCTTATACCCTAGGCATCCTCAAACTGAGGTTCTTGGCTCTTTGTCTTTCTTTGGCCTGGAATGCTATTCCCTCCAGGAACTGGCTCACTCTTTGACCTCCCTCAAATCTTCGGCCTCCGCTGACCATCCTCTGTAGTATCACGATCTGCTGTCCTTCTCCCTCTTGGCTCTCCCTACTGTGCTCAAATTGGTGTTTTCCTATAACAGCTGCAACTTCTGACATGTATATACCTTACTGATTATATTTATTAGTTTAGTTTTTTAATTATTGTTTTATCCTTATAAAACATATGCTCTATTTTGTACACTGATTGGTCCAGAACGGTGACCAGCACTTAGTAGGTGATTAATCAGTATTACTCTAATTGAGTTGAGAAACTTCCCTATGCTATCCACTTCTGTTTTTCTTTTCACTGCCAACAGCCTCATCCAGGTTTCCTCTCATGGTAATTAGCTAATTAGCATGCTAATTACATTTCCTATTCCCCTCTCTTTAATCCATCTCCTTTACTGTTGGCTGATTTTCTTCTTCAAAACTCACACTTATCTTCTCATTATCCTTCTCAGAAACCTTGACTGTAAGACCAAGTCCAAATTTCTTCTGGGACTTGAGGCCCTGCTCACATGAGAACCAACTCCATCCAAACTCGTCTATGTCCACACTTCAAATGACTCTAGTCAAGCCGGTATTGGTTTTGTTCATTGAAGAAACATTCGTAGACCTCCTACTCCTAGATCCTATGTTGCATAAAACAAAGTTCTGTCAGTTCAGGCAACTGAGCTAGAAGAATATAAGTTTAAACAAAAGCATTTATATTGCAGGGAGGAAGCCAGTTCCGGCTCCAAGTTGGAACTGTTTCGTTGATTTAATTTTCGTTACTTTTGTTATTGTAATCACACAGAATGGTTTGCCTCAGAGAATCCTGCCCCTCTGCCTGACTATTAAACTAAAGCGCCTTTGTTCAGAACCCTGTCCACCCCACCTGTGGATAGCAGGAAGGAAAAAATGAACACATCCCCTGCCTGAGCTTGCCATTCTCAGAGACATTTGCAAGGTTAATAGCCTTTTTACTTTGCTTCCGCCACCCCCCACCTCCCCGCACGTCTAACTTCTAAAAGAACCTGACATCCAGACCCCAAGAAGATGGTTATTTTCATGGGCTGCTGCTGCTAAGTCACTTCAGTCGTGTCCGACTCTGTGTGACCCCATAGACGGCATCCCACCAGGCTCCCCCATCCCTGGGATTCTCCAGGCAAGAATACTGGAGTGGGTTGCCATTTCCTTCTTCAATGCATGAAAGAGAAAAGTGAAAGTGAAGTCGCTCAGTCTGTCCGACTGTTAGCGACCCCATGGACTGCAGCCCACCAGGCTCCTCCATCCACTGGATTTTCCAGGCAAGAGTACTGGGGTGGGGTGCCATTGCCTTCCCCTTTCATGGGCTAGGCCTGCCATATTCTTGGTCTGCTGGCTCCCTGGTTAAAATCTCTTCCTTGCCTCCGCACCTCGTCTCTCAGATTCATTGACCTGTCATGTGGTGAGCAGAGTGAGCTTGGACTCAGTAACATTTACATTAAAGAAGAAACTGAGTCCTCAGAAGACACACATGTGGCCAACATCGGTACACGTTGTCCCCATCACTGAAATGCCTCTCTCCTCTGCCTTTCCCTGTTTTGGGGAAACAAGCCATACCTATTCGTAAAGGTTTAATTTCAATTTACTCTTTGAAGGATGCTTTTTAAATGCCATAATATCTTTGACTAAACATACTCAATAAATGTGTTGTCCTTCCACAAATATTCTGAAGTTTCTTTCCTTGCCTTTCTTCTCCTCATCTAAAGAAACACTGATTTAGACTCACAGACTTCAAGAAATAGCTTTTATGGTTGCTGGGGGGAAGGATGAGGGGAAGGAATAGTTAGGGATGGGCATGTACATACTGCTATATTTAAGTGGATAACCAACAAGGACCTACTGTATAGCACAGGAACTCTGCTCAATATTATGTGGTAGCCTGGATGGGAGGGGAGTCTGGGGGAGAATGGATACATGTATATGCATGGCTGAGTTCCTTTGTGGATCACCTGAAACTATCACAACATTGACTGTTAATCAGCTCTACCTCAATACAAAATAAAAAGCCTAACAAAAAGAAACACTGATTTCCAGACTCCACAGGACTCGCCCATCCCAAAGTGCTTCTCCCACGAGTGCTTCTCCGTGCCTCAGAGCCTGGATCCAAAATGGGAACAGAAGCTCGTAAAGGGATCTGAACCTCTAGGGAAGGGGTGAAGGGCTTGCGCTTCGGATTGCTGAGAAAGCTGCTGTCCCCAAACAGTGCTATCTTTTTACAGCCATCTCTAAGCCCTTCAAGGTCTCACCACTTCTCCTCTTGACATGAAGCCTGTCAAGATGATGCAGTTTGTGGTTTCTGTAGCACTATGCTACCTCACTGTCAGGAGGAGCACACTGACTGAAACCGCCCACCCTGGCCAGGCACCATAGTAACCATCTGTATGAGTTGTTTTACGACAGGAGGTCCTGGTAAGGAACACGGAACTAATAAGCCACCACCAACCAGAAGGGTTCAGGAAGGGTCAAAAGGAGACACCACATGTCCGACCACCTCCCAGAATCCTTCTCTCTGGCATCCATCTTGGCTGACAAGGCGTGTACCACCAGGAAGACTCTGAGTCAGAATGACTGGCTAAAGACAACCCAGAAACTAACCCCATCACCATAAAACCCAAGACTGTGAGACATGTGGCAGAGTTGTTCTCCTGGGTTCCCTTACCCTACTGCTCTCCACCTGGGCGCCTTTTTCCAATAAAATCTCTTGCTTTTTCAGCACATGTGTCTCCTCGGATAATTCATTTCCGAATGTTAGAAAAGAGCCCATTTCGGGTTCTGGAAGGGGTCCCCCTTCCTGCCACATCGCCACTAATGCTTCTGAGGTTCTTGATCCAGAATGCTCTCCTAAATTATCCTCCTTATGTTACTCCTCCCTGCTTCTGAACGTCTACTCTATTTACTACGATATATATACATTAAACAATCTAGAATTTGACATTATTTGTCTTGAGTTTGGGGGTTTTTTGGGGGGAGGATGCCATATATTGATCATTGTGGAAATTCTTAAAGGCATAAATTATCTTTCCCACAATAGTAGTTGCCAAACTTTGCTAATTAGTAAAGCCATTAATAGCATATTTAAAAAAAAAAATCCGATTCCAAGACCCAGACTCCAATCTGCAAAAAGTGCAGCACTTGACTAGATTCTAAGGAATTCATCTTTTCAGAAAGCTTCCCAAATAAAGGTTATAATCAGCCAGCTATGGGTATCACTGCTATATATATAAGTTTTCCTTGGGATGGATAGTAGCATAATCTCAAAGCACCTTGTGACCTGAAAATTATTTACTCTTTAACTATTAAAAATTCATGACCAAAGCTTCTGATTTCAACATAGTATTGTTTCACCTAGGTTTCAGATTCTAGTACTGATTTTGTGAGCACCATGTAATATTTTAAAATTTTTAGAATTCAAAACACCTAAAATTTCATCACATATACATATATATTTTATGTGGAAACAGCCATTCCAAGCACATATTTGTAGATTCTAACATTATGTTAAATACTTTGTAAATGTCATCATTCTTCAAAGTAGTAAAAATAATATTCCACTGAGATAGAGGCATAATTAACTTAATATCCCACTTTTGCTTTCTGTTATTTATCATTCCCCTATAATTTTAAACATTGTTTAATTGATACCTGTGAAATAAATAATTCATTGATATAATTGAATTATATTGATCTACTTAGAAATACTTATTAACAAAATATACATATCACTCTTTTTTAAAATGTTCTAATACTTGAACAGTTTTTTGTCCAGTTTGTTTTCTTATTTTTGGACTTTTAAGACAATCCTTCATAAATGACACTATTAAAAGTCATTCAGTCTCATCTACACATTCTTGGGGTTCCTATATTTTGCCCTAATTTCCATATTATCCTCTTTTCAGGGGGTACTTTCTAACATCGGCCACACTACAGGGAGGAAAACTGTACATATTATAGTACAGATCAGTGTTTTTAAAAACAGGGCTTATAGATCCCTTATTGAAGACTCTTGAGATTCCCCTGGACAGCAAGGAGATCAAACCAGTCAATCATAAAGAAAATCAATCCTGAATATTCACTGAAGGACTGATGCTGAACCTGCAATACTTTGGTCACCTGATGAGAAGAGCAGACTCAATAGAAAAGACTTTGATGCTGGGAAAGATTGAAGCAAGAAGAGAAGAGGACAACAGAGGACAAGATGCTTGGATGCCATCACTGACTCAATGCACATGAGTCTGAGTAAGCTCTGGGAGATGGTGAAGGACAGGAAGCCTGGCCTGCCACAGTCCATGGGATCACAAAAAGTTGGACATGACTGAGCAACTGAATGGCAACGATAATAGAGTAACCTGGAATACTTGTTAAAAGTGAGGAATCCTGGACCCTTCAAATTACTCAGACATTTAGGTTTGGCATCTAAGAGAAAGAAATTTAAATAACTCCACGTTATTTTTATGCATACTAAAGTTTGAAAAAAGTCTTCTATACACCACTATATCAATGACTTTGCAATCTAGATTTAAGATATACCCAGTGCCAACAGACCTCTTATTCTACTTCTTTATGAAATCTGTATATATATATATATATTAATTTTGTGATCACTAACACAAAATAGTTCTATTTCCCTCCCACCTGGACTCTCCTGTAGTAGACTATGCCTTTTTTTATCTTCACATTTCTGTCACTGTTGAGATTCTGTTTTGCTCATACGTATTAGTTCTTTAACTTTTTTTTACCAGATCTATACTCCATTAAATAGGTTAGTCTTGAACATCACAGAAAACTATTTACATGATTTAAAGTAATTTCCTTATTTTTTTTCCTTAAATTATAATCCTCATTTAGTGTCTTCAAGACTTTGTTAATAGATTCCTACAGTATTTGATATAGGGCTATCTCCATAATAACAATATAGGGTCACTGAAATTCTGTCATATGTCAGATGACAAAGACTCTCTCCTTGACCAAATCTGGGTGAGGATCCTCTGAATCCTCTTCTCAACTAAGCTCTGACCTTGGGGTCTCTCCTGGGCCTGCTTAGTTCAATTCTAGCAAGAATTCTGCTGAGTCAGTTTAGGGACTCTTCCCCTGGTATCTCTGAGATTAGATCAGCTTACACACACACACACACACACACATCCATATCTTCTCTCTCTGGTATCTTTGATATTAGACCCGCTTCCACACACACACAACACACAAACACACAAACATACCCATATCTTCTCTCCCTGACCTGCCTTCAGCAAGGATCCTGTTGAGTCAGTCTAGCCTTGGTAATTTTCCATCCATCCACTGATCCCCACTTCGCTCCTAGGCTATAAATCTCCCACTGTCCTTGTTGTATTTGAAGGTGAGCCATTTCTCTTTCTCTTGCGACAAAACTTTATTGCTATAGTCCATCCTGAATAAAAAGTCTTCCCTACTGTCTTTAACAAGTGTCATGCGATCTCTGTCCTTCACACAGGCACTGTGCCATATTTCAGACAGAAAGATGAAAGGAGTAGTACTTACACAGGAGAAAGTCACATTCTAGTATGGAAGTCCATCTCATCAGAAATGTTTACATAGTAGTATAATCAAATCTAAAGCATGCACTCAGCATACAGGAAAAAAAAATACTGTAACTTAAAAGGACTAAGAAGAATCTTTCTTGTGGCTATATCTGCATGGCTGAATTTAACAGGATAGAAAAATTAAGAGTGCCAAATTTGATGTGGCCTGTATAAACACTGTTATTCATGTCAAAAAAACTAGCTATAAATAACATCAAGCATGGCCTATTTTCATATTGGATCCATAGAATACTCGTGTTTCATTTTTTAAAACAAAAATATCTTTGATATACTCTGTATATTTTCATTTTGATGGTGTATTTTTAGAAAAGTGTTTGCCCACTATGACCTCTTTCTATCATGGAGAATACAAGGTATACACAGACACATGTGCATAAACCCTTAGGTATATCTCATAAAAATGCATGACCACAGTGGATATTGCCAGGGGGAAGTTCAGATTCTTAATCAATGTCATTACCAAGTATAAATTAATCAAATTAAAAAAACCTAAGACAATGAGAAACCTAAGACAATGAGAAAACACATAATCACTTGAATGGTTAAAATTTACAACACTGACAACACCATATGCTGGTAAGGATGTGGAGCAACAGGAACCTTCATGCATCCTGAATGGAAAATGGTGCAGCCACTTTGGAAGGCAGTTTAGAGATTTCTTATAAAACTAAACATACTTGAACCATATGATCTAGGAATCACACTCCTTGGCATATATCCAAATGAACTGAAAACTTATGTCCACACAGAATTTTGCAGATAAATGTTCATGGGAGCTTTTTTTCATAACTGTCAAACTTGGAAATAACCAAGATGTCCTTTAATAAGCTACGGAAATCCAAACTGTACAATGAATTCATCCGTACAATGAATATTACTCAAAAATAGAGAGAAATGAGCTAAGTGGAAGAAGCCAGTCTGAAAAGGCTGTCTGCTGTATGGCATTCCTGAAGAGGCAAAGCTGTGGAGGCAGTAAACGTCACAGGTGGCCAGGATTTCAGTGAGGGGAGAGAAGGGCCAAGAGGGGAAACACATGGAATTTTCCGAGTAGTGAAGATATTCTGTGTGATACACTAATAATGAAAAGGTGTCATGATGCATTTTTCAAACCCACAGAATGCACAATACAAAGAGTGAACCTTTATGCAACACGTTAATAAAGAAAACTGTATCGATATTGGTTCATATCAATCGCAGAAAATGTACCATACCAATAAAAGATGTTAATAATGGGACAAATTATGTGTGCTTTTCAGGGAGGATATGTAAGAGAAGCTCACTGCAGTTTTCAATTACTTTTTCTGTAAAACTAAAACTGCTCTAACAAAAATCTGTCAATCACTTAAAAAAAAAAAAAAAAAAAAAAGCAAATTCTAAGACACAGAGGTTATGAAACCAAAGCAAACCAAACCAAAGGTCCTGGTTACCTAGGATGGCTTCATTCACAGAATTGTGACCAGAGTATTTATGCTCATCTTTCATGGAGATACCACTGGACATCTCAGCTGCTACCTCTTACCCTTGAGGTGGTAACTGTGGTGGTACATGTGACAATACTGGAAAATAAGGCGTAAAAGAAGCACCAGACTAGCTGAGTCCCATCAGCCTGTATCCTCTAATTCTGCAATATTTGGTCTGGGTTTGAGTCAGGCCCCAAATCTGTCGAATGCTTACTCATTTTCTTCTGAATGAGATAACTTAATTGTACCCAGACCAGACCAAATACAGAAGGGAGCCCTAAACTCTACAGTTACCTCAGGCTGTGGGGGCTCCTCCTATCCCTGGAGGTATATTTTGTCTTCTGTAAACTTGCCCAGAGCCCTAGGAGAACAAGGAGTTCTGTGAGAACTGACGTGCCTAGGTGGGTCCTCCAAGAGAGGACTTCTTTATCACTGAACAGACGGACATGGAAGGAAAACACTTGTTCAGGTGTCGTGATATAAAACACTGGGCAATCTTCGGGGAAAATGAACTTCATAGAAAAACTTAGAGTGCAAAGTATCATTTTTTTTTCCCCTCTATGAAAAGCTTCTCTAAATCCAGATTCTGATCACAGGGACATATACAAAGCTGGGGATACACTTCAGAGTTTTCAAAAAAGCAGCATCTATTGCTCCCCAGTATAGCTCTTCTACACAGTGGCTTACAGATGTACTGAGATTCCATCTCTTCAGATGCTCTGGGGCTCAGCACCAGTTGTCTCTGGGAATGAGCGGCCTCTGCAGAGTACCACAGGGACATTACCATTTTCTGTATGCCCGTGAGAAGGAAAAGGCCAAGAAGCACCTCAAGAGAGAATCTTTGCTAACGATATTTTAATCCAAAGTGGCCAGACTGGTGCTTTGCAGTTCCCACTGTGTCTATGTATCATCCAACTTCAAACATAAAGATAACATCTGTGAAGGAATTATTTCTGCACATATTCCACATGAAAGGTATAAAGCATGAATGACAACAAAGCTATAAATAAATTCAGAACATCTTTAGCTAAAGATGGTACTATAGCCTAATTTTACACCATGGTTTCATTAACTTAAAACCAAAAGTAGGAATCAGTTATTACCTTATAATGGAAACTTCTGCACTCGCCTCAAGATAAAGTGATGGTGTCCTCAGGCAATCCCTGGACTGGGCAGTTCTTGAAGCGTCTCTACCAGGTCTAAGGGGAAAGAAAAACACATAAATAATCTTCCAGGTGCACTTCAGCGAACACTCATACTCTGTTTCAGGTTATTCAGAGTCTTTTTGCCATTTCATGAAATTTCCACATATCTTGCATCAAACTATCTCATACAAAACCGCACCCTTTACAGAAGACATAATTTGAATGTGGGAATTTTTTTCCTTTGAATCAATAATCTCATCCATCTTTGAAAGGATGCCTTCTTTACCTAATGTAATACTGTATTAACTCTTTTTCAGCAACTACTAGACTTACTTTCCTTAGATCACAATTTTAGTAACAGCAAATGTTTCTACAAGAGAAGTTGAAAACTGTTAGACTTCTACAAGTCCTGTCTGTGGCTTTGCTAAGGCTGTTTCATTGCTTTACTCTGCTGTGAAATAAACTAACCCATTTTGCTCTCTAATCTCCTACGTCTAATTCTTTTTTTTTTCTGACCTAAAAATCCTTACCAGAGCCTTAAGTATCCCATCAAGTTTATAATAATACTGACTTGAGCCAGTGAAAAAGTATGCTCTGCCAGCATGTTCTGTAAGATAGCCTTCCATCACCACACAGTTTCAGACATTCTTTTTTGGAACCAGCAAAGAAAATAAGCTGGCTTTGGCAGTCAATCATGGACTGCTCTGATTGGATGAATCCATTTTCTACAGGCTTTACTTGGCAGGCTATTCCCACTGCCTGCAAAGTGACTAGTTCTTTGTAAACCTCTTTTGCAATTCTACCTACCTTCTGCATCCCAAAATTCTATATGTTATTGAAAATATATTTTAAAGAAGAACTTTTAAAGGAAATATTTAATTTTGGAGATTTTTTCCTTTTTTTCACTTAAAAATTTATTGAAATATAGTTCATTTACAATATTGTGTTAATTTCTGCTGTACAGCAGAGTGATTCAGTTATATATATATATTCTTTTTCATACTATTTTCCTTCTACAACCTGTCACACACATGTTGGTTACTCACAGAACTGTCTTGAAGATAAGTGGAACCAATGGTTACTGCTGTGTAAAGCGTAGAGGAGTCTGGAAGAAGGGCTATGTTCCTAGCTCTGAAAATTAGGATTATTTACGTTATTTATCATAATAAGTTCCATGTTATTTATTAGTATATTGTAATAGTATATATTACATACATTATTTAGATAATAGATTATTAACATTGGAGTTATTTAGATTATTACTGATGGGTTTCACTTTTCAAATGGAGGTTCACAGTACAAAGTTATAAGTTGAGTGGTACTTCTGAACTCTACATGTAAGAATCTTATTCTCTATATTTTTGGAAGTCTTAAGAGCAAATGGTTAGAGACTGGGGAAGACAGGGCCAGTAAAATCTCCAAGGAGAGACACAGAGTAGTGTTTTAAATAATATTGTCCTTCCTTATTACTCTTATTATCACAGACACACAAAAAAGTACATACTTCATGGTTACATTTCAGTGAAGTTCTAGAAAGGACAGAAAAGAGGCTGTAGTAATAATCAGAACAGTGGTTATGAGAGATTAACTGGAAAGCAGCAGGAGGGAACTTTCTAGAATAATAGGAAAACTATATATTTGGTTGAGATAGTGGTTATATGAATAGACAGACCTGAAAAAAAGAAAAACAACTATGAAGCCATGTCTATAAAATCTACATTTTATTGTAAGTAAATTATACCTCCGTTTAAAAATGGGACTCAGATCTCTAGATTTTGCAGTGATTTTGAATCAGAGAGTTTTTAAGGAGTCACTACCTTTTTCCTGGTCAGCAAAAAACATTTCATCCTTTCTTTCATTCAAGTATCCACTCAACAAAGATTTATTAAGCACAAATATATCCAGAGTTAACACAGTGGCAGTGAGTTAGAGAAAAGAATGGCTGGCAAAATAGACACTGCTCCTATTATGGAGTTTAAGAGTCTGTCACGGAAACACAGAAAATTCAAATGCACAACGACAAGGAGTTACGGCTGTAGCATTGAGGGCAAGCCCCAGGTTTTAACAAAGGACTTGCACCAAAACAGAATGAAGTATTTTATGCTAAATCCCAAGCTAATCTGAGCTGAGAATATTGGTGTTCGCTGAGTCATTAAAAGCTGTTAAAGCAATCAGACCAAAGCAAACCAACTAACATTTTTTTCTATTAATCCAACTCTATATATTCTTAAAGCTACTGAATCAAAACATCAAAACACTTTTCATGTCAAATTTCACTTTGACGTTCAATTTTTTTTTTAACAAACAAAATTTAGGTCTTGTACACCCTAAGGCATCTTATATATACAGCTGTCCATGAGGATAACATGGTGTTAAATAACTCTCCCATGAGCAAATCCCAGCTGGGAAGACAGGTGCATCTACTTCTGGTGACTATTGCCAGTGAGGGATTTACAAGCTCTCCTAACAAGGAGTATAACGCATATTCACACGAAACCCAAGCTTGTGACTGGTGCGGTACTTGATATACAAACAAAGTACAACCAAGAATACACAGCATTCCAATATAAAATGATATCAGGTCAACACAGCTCCCTCCCCAAACAATTTTAAATGAAGTCCCTCTATGGGCAATCCAAGTTTTGAAACATACAAAAATTTTCCTTAGCCTAACTGGTATAAAAAAATCACCTTGTTCCTTTTTGCTAAAGTTTTTCTAACCTATTTGTCCCAAATTCTTTCCAAAATGGGAGGAGCTATTTATAAGATGAAAAGATACAATTAAAGAGTGAAAAAAGAACCATATAAGTTACTGGATTTCTAAGCTTCTAAGGAGGCTATACTACTTATTGTATGAAACCATCTAGAAGAAAATCAACATGATTTTTTTTCCCAGATTGCTTTAAGAGAAAACAAAGCTTCCCAGGTGGCTCAGTGGTAAAGAATGCGCCGGCCAATTCAAGGAGACAACAGGAGACACTGGTTAGATCCCCGGGTCAGGAAGATCCTCTGATAAAAGTGACCATTGAAACCTTACAGTAACTGGGACACTGGATAACTATCTCAATCGTGACAGCCATTTCATGTATCTTCAGAAAATATTGCCAGATTGCAATCGAAACTGTGGATAGACACTATAATTACTTCCTTACTCTCATCAGTGATAAACTGAAAAGAAATGCTCTACTGCCGAAAAGGAATGACAGTTCCTGTTTCTGTAAATTTAACCTATTTAATATTTAAGAACTGTATATATTTTGCCCAAGTCATACACTGTTTTTAAATCCTACATTTCATTTTTATTCTTCAGTCAAACAGTTGATAACACAATGAAGCTTTTTCCTAGCATTTTAGTGTAGTTTTTTCCCCTCCCCTTTTCTAATTTTCAGTCTCCAGTCTCCCTTGAGCGTTGGTTTCTATGCCTTGCTTTTGCCAGGGGGAATATCAGCTCTCTGTGTTCCCACTTCCTTAGTAGTTCTTTGGTATTCACTCTTTATTCTAAGAAACACTTTAGGGCAAAATGTGGTATGTGAGCATGGGAGGTTTGAAGGAAACAAAATCCTGGCATTTAAGATTGTCTTATTCTCCATTCACTGGATACATAATTGTGGTGCAAAATTCTAGATGATGTCTAACGGGTTTTGCATTGTCACAGCTTCCTTCACTCTCAAGGATGTCACATAATGACATTTGGTCTGCAAGCCTGTATCCAATGATAAGACAAGGTTTTCCTGTGTCCCCAGAGCAAATTTCAACAGCTCCACATTTAACAAATCTATTAAACCCTAAAATCTATCTAGCAGTAGTGAAACATCTTGAGAGAGGAAATAAAATCTTTGGAACTAGTGACAGGACAGAATTTTTCCAGAGGTTCAATTTTAGGCATTAGCTTTACTGTGTTTGTGTACTTCAGATAAGCTCCAAAGTATGTAATCAGCTCCCGATATGTGCCTGTCACTGTGCAAGGAACCAAGGACACATGAATAAAACATGGCTCTTTTGCTAAAGAGGCTCGTAGCTTAGCATACGAGGGGCATAAACACTTTACAAGATAAGTTAGGGTCATTTAGGCTTCCCCTGGTGGCTCAGATGGTAAAGAATCTGCCTGCAATGCAGGAGACCGGGCTTGGATCCTGGGGTCGGGAAAATGTCCTGGAGAAGGGAATGGCAACCCACTCTACTATTTTTGCTATTTTTAGCCATGGAGAATTCCATGGACAGAGAAGCCTGGTAGACTACAGCCCATGGAGTTGCAGAGAGTTGGATACGACTAAGTGACTAACACACACACACATGTGCCAAATGGAAACACAGGACTAGAGAGCAAAAAAAAAGTAGGTTGGACACTCAGTTTCCCAGATGAGGTGGGAAGGACTATGATGTGTAAATCTTTTATTTAATATTTGTGCTGAATATAATATTCAGGCTGAATTTTCTCAAAAATGCACATGCCAACAGGATTATGATATTTTATGAAATAACATATATAACATTCTCAGTGCAGTATCTGTTATGGAACAATTGTGAAGGAAGGGAGGGAGGGAATGTTAAACACTCCTACAGTGAATTTGACTTATCATTATAACTCTTTTGGGCAAATCTTTCATGTGTAAAAGATCTGGGATTAGTTATCACAGTTCTCATTCCCCTAGAAGACATCCAACTCATTCAAACAGGTTGCTGGGTGTCATATCTGAGGGAAAGCTGTATATTCCTCTAAGACTACTGCTCACGTGGGTCACCTATCTGCCGCTTGCGGGAGTGCTCGAGACAGATGAGCAGAGAACTTCAAGCTTTCGACAGAGGTCCCTGGATAGGTTCTATGTGGTCGGTATATCTGTCTTAGATATACTGGATGGACGAACTGTGAAAGACTCAAATGAGTCAAAAGAAGACTGGGTATCTTTAATGCAAAAGAGGCATTTACCAAGTATATCCTTTTTGGTTATCTTATTTTTTAAATGGCAATTTGAACTAGTTTACAAAGATATAAATTATAGATAACTCATAAAAGTTATCAAAATATAGATAACTCATAACTCATAAAACTACATACCTGTGGTATTCTGAATTCTCTGTTGAATCTACTGATAACATCTTATTAGTTTCCTCATTAATAATGGAGTCAAATAAAATTTTCAAGTTATTTTCATATTTGTATAAAAATCGAGTTTGCTTTTAAACATTACCTTTTAATAATATATTTATCATATTTGTATTTTGATTTTCCATAATAATAAAAGAAATAATCCAAGTGCTTTCTGGGTCTTCTGGACCACACTACCTTATCACCATGTGCTCTCATATTAACCTAGTGTTCATGTCTGTAAATACAATCATTTGGGCATCAAGAAGTATTAATAGGAACAGAGAGAAAAAGGACAACGATTACACTGCACAGAGAGTTTCTACAAAGAAGGGAGAACTGTCACGAAATAGGGAGAATTGTCACTATACTACACTGTATTGTACACAAGAATCTGTACATTAGCAAGCCCATGTCTTCTTCACATGGTGAACAGACATTTCATGTCCACAAAACACCTCCTCTACATTAAAAAACAATATTGTGAAATTGAATTTCTCAGATTTAGAAATTTGTTTGCATTCATTTGTAACTATGTTTTGTAAGAAGAATACGCATAAGGTATTTATGCCTGGCTTTATGTTTTCATATTTTTAAGTAACATTGTAATAAAAACGATTTAATGCTAGGGTTCACATAGAAGATTTTTGTGCTTCTTTTTGTTTTTCCATAAAAAAAGACTTTATAGGTTATATAAGTTTAAGAAACACTGGCCAACAACATTGTGGAAAATGTATATTTCAAATTTTGCATTTGTAGAAATTTAGTATAAAGCTCTGGTATCCTGAAAGAGATTATTTCAATCTCATGATCAACTTTAATTCATCCTGACTTTCCATCAGACCATATACTATAAGAATAAAGAAGGCTCAAAATAAATGTCATTATTTTTTAAATCTAGTCCTAATGAAACTTTCAAAGTTCCCCTGTGTAGGTATAAAATATCGTTAACCTCTTCGGATTTTGATGTATTATTGATTTGAGCTTAGTAATATTAGAATCAGACTCTGAGATTATTTTAATAGAAAAGACTGTAAGGAGTGGCAGATTTATGCTGTATCTACTTTAAACCCAAGAAGAAAGGAAATATACCAAATATGCATTGTTTTAACTATGGAATCATTTGTAAAAACCAGAAGAAATCTTGGGAAATTATAGATAGGAAGTATTTTTTTTCTATTTAATTAAAAAAAAATTTTTTTTACAATGTTATGTTCATTTCTGCCATGCAACAATGAAAATCAGCCATATTTATACATACATCCCCTCCTTTCCTAGCTGCCCTCCCCTTCCCGCATCCCATCCCTCTAGGCCATACCTATTTGCAGGGAAGGAGATGCAGATGTAGACAATGGACTTGTGAACACAGCAGGGGAGGGAGAGGGTGAGACAAATGGAGAGGGCAGCATCAGAACACCCAGACACACTATCAGGTGTGAGATGGACATCTGGTGAGAAGTTGCTGCGTGAACAGGGAGCCCAGAGTGGGACTCTGTGATGATCCAGAAGTGTGTTTCAATTTTTTAAAAAACAAAACATTTGTCTCTGATATTATTCATTAGTTGTTTATAGAACTCATCCCCCCCACCAGAGAAGCCCTTAAAAGTCATATATCCTGAGTTACTTCTGGGGATCTAGCAGAGTATTCTCCTGAGAGGTGGAGAACGAAATGCCAAAGATGCAGTTAACTCTTCCACCAGACAGCACAAGTGCAGATTTCTAGGTGTGGATTTAAATTTGGAAAGGTAGGGTTCAGGAGTTCTACTACATGGGGTGGGAGCTTGAGAATTTTTATATTTACTTAGTGACTAAGGACGGAGAAGGCAATGGCACCCCACTCTAGTACTCTTGCTGGAAAATCCTTTGGGCAGAGGAGCCTGGAAGGCTGCAGTCCATAGGGTTGCTAAGAGTGGGGCACGACTGAGCGACTTCACTTTCACTTTTCTCTTTCATGCATTGGAGAAGGAAATGGCAACCCACTCCAGTGTTCTAGCCTGGAGAATCCCAGGGACGGTGGAGCCTTATGGGCTGCCGTCTATGGGGTCGCACAGAGTCGGACACAACTGAAGTGACCTAGCAGCAGCAGTGACTAAGGAAAATTCTCAGTATTTAGTAGATAAGCGGCATGTCCACTGTTTGCTTACTTATCTTTGCTGCTCTACTAAGTCACTTCATTCCTGTCTGACTCTGTGTGACCCCATAGATGGCAGCTCACCCTGGGATTCTCCAGGCAAGAACACTGGAGTGGGTTGCCATTTCCTTCTCCAAAGCATGCCTAGTTCCCACCATACAGTAGACATTCAATAAATGAACCAATGATGTTTATAAGTAAAAGGATTCAACTGAAACAGCAAGTTCATGTTAGATTTTCAAGAACAGACTCAATTATAGCTGTCTCTTATACACATCTCATTAAAGATACCCAGTCTTCTTTTGACTCATTTGAGTCTTTCACAGTTCGTCCATCCAGTATATCTAAGACAGATATACCGACCACATAGAACCTATCCAGGGACCTCTGTCGAAAGCTTGAAGTTCTCTGCTCATCTGTCTCGAGCACTCCCGCAAGCGGCAGATAGGTGACCCACGTGAGCAGTAGTCTTAGAGGAATATACAGCTTTCCCTCAGATATGACACCCAGCAACCTGTTTGAATGAGTTGGATGTCTTCTAGGGGAATGAGAACTGTGATAACTAATCCCAGATCTTTTACACATGAAAGATTTGCCCAAAAGAGTTATAATGATAAGTCAAATTCACTGTAGGAGTGTTTAACATTCCCTCCCTCCCTTCCTTCACAATTGTTCCATAACAGATACTGCACTGAGAATGTTATATATGTTATTTCATAAAATATCATAATCCTGTTGGCATGTGCATTTTTGAGAAAATTCAGCCTGAATATTATATTCAGCACAAATATTAAATAAAAGATTTACACATCATAGTCCTTCCCACCTCATCTGGGAAACTGAGTGTCCAACCTACTTTTTTTTTGCTCTCTAGTCCTGTGTTTCCATTTGGCACATGTGTGTGTGTGTTAGTCACTTAGTCGTATCCAACTCTCTGCAACTCCATGGGCTGTAGTCTACCAGGCTTCTCTGTCCATGGAATTCTCCATGGCTAAAAATAGCAAAAATAGTAGAGTGGGTTGCCATTCCCTTCTCCAGGACATTTTCCCGACCCCAGGATCCAAGCCCGGTCTCCTGCATTGCAGGCAGATTCTTTACCATCTGAGCCACCAGGGGAAGCCTAAATGACCCTAACTTATCTTGTAAAGTGTTTATGCCCCTCGTATGCTAAGCTACGAGCCTCTTTAGCAAAAGAGCCATGTTTTATTCATGTGTCCTTGGTTCCTTGCACAGTGACAGGCACATATCGGGAGCTGATTACATACTTTGGAGCTTATCTGAAGTACACAAACACAGTAAAGCTAATGCCTAAAATTGAACCTCTGGAAAAATTCTGTCCTGTCACTAGTTCCAAAGATTTTATTTCCTCTCTCAAGATGTTTCACTACTGCTAGATAGATTTTAGGGTTTAATAGATTTGTTAAATGTGGAGCTGTTGAAATTTGCTCTGGGGACACAGGAAAACCTTGTCTTATCATTGGATACAGGCTTGCAGACCAAATGTCATTATGTGACATCCTTGAGAGTGAAGGAAGCTGTGACAATGCAAAACCCGTTAGACATCATCTAGAATTTTGCACCACAATTATGTATCCAGTGAATGGAGAATAAGACAATCTTAAATGCCAGGATTTTGTTTCCTTCAAACCTCCCATGCTCACATACCACATTTTGCCCTAAAGTGTTTCTTAGAATAAAGAGTGAATACCAAAGAACTACTAAGGAAGTGGGAACACAGAGAGCTGATATTCCCCCTGGCAAAAGCAAGGCATAGAAACCAACGCTCAAGGGAGACTGGAGACTGAAAATTAGAAAAGGGGAGGG
>SJYX01021924.1:114487-151889 GCA_006410675.1 Oreotragus oreotragus
TATACAGCCTTGACGTACTCCTTTTCCTATTTGGAACCAGTCTGTTGTTCCATGTCCAGTTCTAACTGTTGCTTCCTGACCTGCATATAGGTTTCTCAAGAAGCAGGTCAGGTGGTCTGGTATTCCCATCTCTTTCAGAATTTTCCACAGTTTCTTGTGATCCACACAGTCAAAAGCTTTGGCATAGTCAATAAACCAGAAATCGATGTTTTTCTGCAACTCTCTTGCTTTTTCCATGATCCAGCGGATGTTGGCAATTTGATCTCTGGTTTCTCTGCCTTTTCTAAAACCAGGTTGAACATCTGGAAGTTCACGGTTCACATACAGCTGAAGCCTGGCTTTCAGAATTTTGAGCATTACTTTACCAGTGTGTGAGATAAATGCAATTGTGTGATAGTTTGAGCATTCTTTGGCATTGCCTTTCTTTGGGATTGGAATGAAAACTGACCTTTTCCAGTCCTGTGGCCACTGCTGAGTTTTCCACATTCCTGGCATATTAAGTGCAGCACTTTCACAGCATCATCTTTCAGGATTTGAAATAGCTCAGCTGGAATTCCATCACCTCCACTAGCTTTATTCGTAGTGATGCTTTATTCGTAGTGATGCTTTCTAAGGCCCACTTGACTTCACATTCCAGGATGTCTGGCTCTAGGTGAGTGATCACAGCATCATGATTATCTGAGTCATGAAGATCTTTTTTGTACAGTTCTTCTGTGTATTCTTGCCACTTCTTAATATCTTCTGCTTCTGTTAGGTCCATACCATTTCTGTCCTTTATCGAGCCCATCTTTGCATGAAATATTCCCTCGGTATCTCTAATTTTCTTGAAGAGATCTCTAGTCTTTCCCATTTAGAATAAATACAAAGACATGTAACTGGCACATTTATTACTCTATTTGTTTTAGGTTGGAGCGATAAGTAAACATCAATAAGTATACAGTACACCTAACACTGTATTTCAATGTGGATTTCCTTCATAGTGGAGTATTTTGCTATTAAACTAAGCGCTGATTTTTTTTTCAATTTCTTTTACTTACATTATTCCACCATATTTAAGTAGCAAAGAGGACTTTCTCTATGCCTCAGGGTATGGTGATTCAGAGAGAACAAAGAATCACTATTTTGACCTTTGAGCAATTAATTTGACCTTTGTAAGTCAACAGTGAAGACAGTAGTCTTTAAAACCATGGCTTTGAATTACAAGTACCAGCAGCCAGAGAGGAAACAAATTCCAAAAGCTTGCATTTAAGTATCAAGCAGCAAATCATGGGGGACTTGGAGCAAGAGTTTAGGTCACAGGGTCAACAACAACAACAACAAAAAAAATCTAAGAGATGCCAGAAGAGCAGCTGTCCCTACAAAACAGAGAGGTGATAAAAATACAGATCATTTCTAGACTAGAAAAGCAGAAAGAAACAGAAAAAGGAGAACAAAGAGAGCACCGACAGTGTGGGTGGCTCTGTTCCCTGAAACTACTTTGGGGCTGAAACTCTCGAGTGGGATGACAGAAAATTCCCCAGACATTTAGTAAATATTGTACTAGTGACTTACACCACATCTATTCTGGATCTTGAGAAGAAAATAACCTTGCTGGTTACCCTTCATCAAACTTCAGTAGACTGAAAATTCAGCCAGGCGGGTCTAGGCAACGTGTCTGAGATGGACACCTGTCCTGTCCAAGTTTTAGTCACCTCTCACAGCATGTGGAAGAAACAGCAGAAATTCTCAAGATCATAACCACAGAACAAGAAAGAATAATAGCTAAGAATCAGAGAGCCTAAAGGGTTTGGCACAAGGTGATTCCACAAAAGAACAAAATTTGCAAGATGGGCAGCTCCAGTTAGGGATCACATGGAGGTTGCTGCTAAATCTCAGAGGGCCACGAAATCAGTAAAAGCCAAACCCGGCCGTAGGGCTGCATGGGTATAACCTACTGTTTCAATAGAACAACTTCTATATTGTCAGTGCCTACAATTGTTTAGTTGCTAAGTCATGTCTGGTTCTTTTGTGACCCTAGGAACTGAAGCCCACCAGGCTCCTCTGTCCATGGGACTTCCTGGGCAAGAATACTGGGGTGGGCTGCCATTTCCTTCTTCACGGGATCTTCCTGACCCAAGAAGTGAACTGGTATCTCCTGCTTGGCAGGCAGATTATTTACCACTGAGCCACCCGGGAGGCACCACTGTCTATAGGACAGGCATCAAATACAACCAAGAACACAGATGACAGAGACACAATCATAGATGAGACAGTTTTTGACTCTGAGACAATTCTGATTCTAGGACAATATCTCCAAGGGGTGCCTACAGTACTATAAATGATATCTAAGGCTGTGCTTCTAAAGAGCTTGTTACATCTGCCCATTGTCAAGAAATTCTTTATAATGGCATGAAAACTACTATCCCAGACCTCTAATCTGTTTTATTGCAAAGCAGATTTTTGCCATTTTAAAGTTCTATTTTGTATATATTCTATTGTAATGTGCTGGGCCAACTTGCACAATACTCAAAACGTAACCAAACATCAATTCCGTTTGAAACAGTAAATAGACCTTCCAAATGCCATTCACAGTTGTTAGTATTTTCTACCCTTTCAAAATTTGTTTTTGTTGTTTACTTTTCAATCAGCTTACTGAAAAGGCATGGGTGGACAAATAGATGTACTCGAAACTGATGATTCAATGGAATGTGTATAAGGAGAAAAACTAACTTTAAAATGTTGAATAGTTTTCACAATCACTCATTCTTGAAAACTACTATTAGACACCAAGGTATATTGACACATGGGTCTAATAAGTTTCTCAGCAGTGGTCATCATAGAAGAATTGGTAATGCACTCTATTATTTTGTTAGACATTCACTTCTAGTGCCATTACAGTGTCCATAAAATGCTCTGATAACTTACAATCGGGATGCAACTAAAGTAATATATTACAGGCTTCGTAAAAATGTTTCTTTGGAACTCGCTTCCACATTATTATAGCATCTCACTGTATCAACCTGCTTCTTTTGTCTAATCATCTCCTTTCATTTATTCTTATGATCCTTAAACAGTTCAGGCAACTAGTTTTTATTTGAAGATTCTGGTTCTATCACTGTATATGGTTGATTACCACTTGGGCTGGAGCAACAGATGTGTGGCTGGGCCAAGGATGTGGGTGCAATGGGGAAAGACAGAGTGGGTCACATAATGTCAAGGATATCATTTCATCCTACACCTCTACTCTACTTGCTGACTTTTTAAGCATCTTTATGTCCTTCTTCCTGTTTTTCCAAAGGCTAAATTATCACCCTCCTTTCCACGAACAGAGTTTAAATCAGACCAACACTCAAAAGCACATGTGCTCATAAGTGGGAAAAATCTCAAACATAAAAAGAATTTGCCGATGTCTCAGCTTTTGCTCCTCCTATTGAGTTATGCATTAGGATTCTTTGATGACTCTTAAAATTTGAATAATTAACAAAAACATGAATGTGATCAAACAGTTTGAAGGTAATTGGCCAATCTGCTCCTTTTATCTCCTCTAGACAGAATTATTTACAAAACTACAATACTTACTTGAAGACTTTCTGAAAAGTTAGATGAAGGTCTTTTTCTTGTTTTCTTCACATTTGGTTACAAGCCTTTCTCTCTCTCTCTTTCCTTCTCTGCTTCCTCTTAATTTCTTTTTAATGATTCCATTTTTCAATTAAAGTTAAATATGAACCACAGGTGATTAAATCAATCGCTCAACTTTGCTCAAAAAGTTAAGGAAGCCACTATTTCAGTGAGAGGTATAGAGGATAAAATTCCAAATTTTAATTTTGAATGCAGTACCTATATTTTTATATGAAAAAGTACCCTTTAGAATAGAATGTTTTATTAAGATACTAAGACCCTAAATGGTCAAAAGAATTTCAAAAGTGTTAACAGTATTCCCCCTTAAAGGAAAACCCCCAAAGCTGTCAAGGTTTAACAAGAAGGATCATTTTTTGTGTCTTCCAATATCAGTTGCTTTAAAGCTACAGGCCCCAGAACTGAATGCAACTTGAGGCTACAACCTAGGGGGCAAGATATGATATTTTCTGAACTCCTGATCATAGCAATAATAAATATTTATAACTACGTCCACTGACATTAGAAAAATGGTCAATACACTTAGCTGTCCTGGCTGGCTATGCTTATTGCAGATAAATACTCAGATCTGCTAACTTGAATTCTAAGCACTGTCCACAGTAGTGCCAACTGCATGAAGCTCATACTGTTCTTTCTGATCGTAATTTGCTACCATGTGTTGTTACCGGTCCCCCAGGATTCATATGTTGAAGTCTTATCTCCCAGGACCTCAGAATGTGACCTTATGGGAATAGGCTATTGTCCACGTAAGAAATTAAGATGAGGTCATACTGGAGTAGGATGGGTCCCTAATTCAGCATGACTGCTGATTTTGCAAAATGGGGAAATCTGGACACAGCCGCACATACAAGGAGAACACCGCGTCAAGAGGAAGGCAGGGATCAGGGTGATGCAGCAGAAGCCAAGGAACACAGAGAGAGCCAGCAAAAGCCTAGAAGTTAAGGAGAGAGGCAGCAAGCCTACTCTTCCCCACAGCCTGCACAAGAAACCGACCCTGCCAGCACCCTGACCTCACACTTCTAGACTCCCATATATTGTGAGACAATAAACTCCTGTGGTTTGAGCCACTCAAACTATGGTACTTTCTTACGGCAGCCATACCAAACTAATACATCTATTTAGTAAGAAGACATATAAAATCTGATGTGTTATTTACAATGCATAGCATGTATAATTATTTGTTACTATGGGGAGATAAAATCTTCAATCATCCAGTAATTATATCTGAATTGGCAATTCAAAATTTTTAGAATCACTCTAGAATCACATTTACGTACTCCCTTTGGAGGGCAAACCACATGATGCATAATTTACATTTTAACATCTAGGTCAAAACCACATCAAATTTTAGGAGTCTACCAAATATTGATCATAAGAACTTACAATGTATCTTCAAGACCCAATTAAAGTACTGTTGACTGCCATTTCAACCTGTGTCATATTATTTGTATCTGAGATAACTGTGAGAGTAGACCCAGGTTTTATGTGGCCTGAATCTTATACAAGTTTAGGATCCCTATTAAAAAGAAAAGAAGATAAGACTACAAGTCCAAAATTAGATTTGTATGTAATGGACTCACAGAAGTGACAGGACTTGAAGCTTAGCTTTGGTTAACCTCACTTTATATACACCTCTGGAGATAAGACACTGACAACCCAGCCAAGAGACAATACAACCAGTTTCACAAGGATGAAGTGATGATTATATCAACGTAATTTTGTTAGATTAAAACTGTGAAACAGAAGTGAAACACAAGAGAAAAGAAAGACGATGATGACAAAATATACTGCAAATATTGTTAGACAGATAAATCCAGTGGAATCTCATGTCAGCATTTCTCAGAAAGCTACTGTGCAAAGAGTAAGACTGTGTCAAATGAGAAGGCAGACTGGTGGCCAGTTTGGCAGCTTAATGCAAACAGTAAGTCAAAACAGCTACTGAAGTATGAACCAACTGACTGATGAGAAGTTTTTCATATTCCGGAGATATATCCCATAGATGTAGCTTTTTGTATTAATATCCCCATTCTGTCACATTCCCATTTCCTTTTAAAATATTCAGTACCAAGCTTTTCAAGAGCCAACAACTTTTGCTATTTCACGTGTTTATGAAAGAAACAGAGACACATGCCTCTGCCCATTATAGTTTCTCTGATCCAATGTCATCCCTTTCTGACTTCCTAGTAAATATCTGCTTTCCATTCTGTGTCCCATATGGTTCAGTCCCAGACCTTACAGTAATGAGTTGAGCATCCGTGAGTTTGCAGTACCCTGCATTATGCCAGGATATTATACTCTTGAACCCATAAATATGTTACATAGTCTAGGAAAAGGAAATGTCTCAAAGCATCCACCTTTCTCCTCTGTTTCTTTTCCTTACATACAATAGCCTCTACTTATTTTTCTTCTAAATTATCCCTAAACTCCTAAGTCCTGGTTCTCTCCCATAGTCCCTTCTTCCTTTGATTTGCATAACTGAAGAACTAATCAAACAGTGAAGAGAAGGAAACTAAGAAACTTTTACCTTCAGGTGGAAAGGAAAGGCTGGGGATACTCTCTGCAGGTAATACGTGTTTCTTCCCTTTTCAAAACACAGAGACTCTCAGATATTCCAGGAAAACCTCCCTAGTGATCCATTGCCACTTCTCTCGTCACTGATTGATTACCCCGTCTTCCTTTTTTTTTTTTTTTTTTTTAATACCACTATGCCTTTAACATGTTTATGTTACTGTACTTGTGATGGAATATACTGAATTATTTTCACAGTCTGCTTCTGTCAGTGTCCAAACATCTCGAAATCAGAGATTTTATATTCTCAGCACCAAGCACAATAATAGGTACAGAATACATTCTCATGCTTGCAGGAAAATGAACTATTTTTACTGGCTGTTCCCAAAGTGTCTATTTATTTGGTTCATGTTTCTTTACAATCTACATGATAACTGAAAATGTGGTCTACTAACTTTTAGAGTGATTGGCATATAGTAGTTGCTTCATATTTATTGAAACAATGAAATTTATAAGATTTGAGTTTATGGATAATTAACTTCTACAAAAAAACACTTTAAAGCCTTAAAAACCCTTACAGCCTTCTAAATATAAAACGTGCCAATATAGATTTAATTAATTATATAATTAAGTTGCCAAATTCAGGCTAAATTATTTTCTGGCAATTCTAATGTTCCACATAGAAAAGGATTTAACATTCCTTCCCCCTTTTTTTTTTTTTTTTCATGAAAACATATGAAGGACATTTAGAGCATACATATACGGCCATTTGTCATAAAGAATTCTGAAAATACTGAAATTGTAACATCCCTGCAGGTTGTTGCCATTTTTCACCATTTCACTTAACAGCTGACAGATTTGCTCTTTTGATGCTGCCAAATAAAGACTATACTTCCATTACAAAAACGAAGAGTGAGGAAGAGCACAGCAAGCAACAGGAAGAACAAAGCAAAGCCTTTGCAACAGGAGGAACTTGGATAGTTCAGAGCAAGGTTACCTAAGTGCTTCCCAGACAACAGTGAAGGTTCGGAGGACAGGGGAAAATCTGTGTAGGATCCTTTAGACTATGATTAGAGGTCTGCATTTTATTCTAACATCTCTTGGGATGTCACTGAATGTTTAGCAGGGTGCAGATCACCGATCTGGATCCACTGGACCCAAGGGGTAGAGCCTACAGTGAGATTGGATTTTATGAGAAACACTGAATTAGACTCATGAGTTGGGAAGGTGCTGAGACGGTCTGGAAAGCCATGGTATACTTGGGAACTCCAATATTTTGCAGAGATTCCTGCTTCTTCTTGTTAACACTTCTTATATCTACTTTTATTCCATACCCTTCCAAACACACATATTAAGAAAGTAGGACTCAATAACTGAAAAATGTGTATGGATGAATTCTGACTTGAAGTACCATGACAACATTTTATCAGCATCAACACATAAAGATTGCCTAATTTGTATATTCTGTAAACCAATAACCAGGTGTGCTGGAATTGCATAGTCAAATAGGTACTAATTAAATTTGAAACACTGTAAACATACTGAAACATACCAAAATACACACTAAAACACTCAACACATGAAATTAGTTAGTTTGTATATAGCTCATCTGGAGAAGGCAATGGCATCCCACTCCAGTCCTCTTGCCTGGAAAATCCCATGGATGGAGGAGCCTGGAAGGCTGCAGTCCATGGGGTCGCTGAGCGTCGGACATGACTGAGCGACTTCACTTTTACTTTTCACTTTCATGTACTGGAGAAGGAAATGGCAACCCACTCCAGTGTTCTTGCCTGGAGAATCCCAGGGACGGGGGAGCCTGGCGGGCTTCCGTCTATGAGGTCGCAATGGGAAGGTGCTGAGACGGTCTGGAAAGCCATGGTATACTTGGGAACTCCAATATTTTGCAAAGAGATTCCTGCTTCTTCTTGTTAACACTTCTTATATCTACTTTTATTCCATACCCTTCCAAACACACATATTAAGAAAGTAGGACTCAATAACTGAAAAATGTGTATGGATGAATTCTGACTTGAAGTACCATGACAACATTTTATCAGCATCAACACATAAAGATTGCCTAATTTGTATATTCTGTAAACCAATAACCAGGTGTGCTGGAATTGCATAGTCAAATAGGTACTAATTAAATTTGAAACACTGTAAACATACTGAAACATACCAAAATACACACTAAAACACTCAACACATGAAATTAGTTAGTTTGTATATAGCTCATCTGGAGAAGGCAATGGCATCCCACTCCAGTCCTCTTGCCTGGAAAATCCCATGGATGGAGGAGCCTGGAAGGCTGCAGTCCATGGGGTCGCTGAGCGTCGGACATGACTGAGCGACTTCACTTTTACTTTTCACTTTCATGTACTGGAGAAGGAAATGGCAACCCACTCCAGTGTTCTTGCCTGGAGAATCCCAGGGACGGGGGAGCCTGGCGGGCTTCCGTCTATGAGGTCGCAGAGTCAGACATTACTGAAGCGACTTGGTAGCAGTAGCAGCAGCAGCAGCATATAACTCATCAGATCAAGAATCAGCAGGAGAATCCATTACAGAAAGAGAGTTCCTTATTTCAGAGTACAAGAACTCTGAGCTTTCATGGTCAGCTAGCACTTTCTCCTACTATCCTTCTGTTTTCCTAACCTTTGGCTGGGGGCTCTGGGCCTCTCACTGAGAGTCCTTAAACTGGATAGAATGCACAGGCTTGGCATGAATAGCCACCATGAAGGAAGGGCCATCCATAGTTTTATGGTGGCTGATGGACCATGTAAGGCATGCACCAAGAGTTTAAGGTATGCACAGTGCATTTTTACTCCTGCTTCAAAAGAAGCTTGCGTGGCGTATTTATTAAGAGGAACGTGTATTTACTAAGAGGAATGTAAATTCTGAACATATTGAATGATACTCCCTTAGGTAGCTTTTTGTAATAAAAGAGCAATCCTATGAGGAATTTGGAAAGGCTACCTCTGGTCAGTTTCCATGTGCCACCTTGAAGCCAGTTCACTGTAGGCATTCAACAACCTATAGTTTTGATTGTAATCTACCCAAACTCCATTAGCTGGATTTTCCCAAAGCTCATTAGTTTCTGACTGAGCCTGCCAAAGTTTCTGTTTCTACATCTGCTCTTTTAAATCTTCAGCTGCAAAACCCATGTTTCACTTTCAATGGGATTAATTTAGAAGATGGAGTCTGGTATATTGATTTTTTTTTGTTTTGCATCTTCGCTAACTTTGAAGTGATGAAACTATCCCATCTATGAAAGGATAATTTGTATATAGGAACGTGTCTTCCCACAAAGTCTCAGTTTTATTTATGTGGCATAAATAAACCAAATGTCAATTTTTGTTTTCAAGATGCACATATATTTAATACGTGCTAATTAATTAGCAGGTCCTGTTCAGAAAGAACATTTCCCACAGGCTTTTTCAAGAAAGGAGCCTAAATAAGAAAGGGTCTCTTTATTTTGTTTACCCAGAATTCTGCTTATCTATTTTTAGCAGGTTCTTCTTTACTTTTCCTCATTGGACAGGATCAAGGAGCTGAAACTACATTATAATGAATCTCTTCAATCAGCCTGCTCTTTCCTACCTATGTAAAGGATAAAAAATAGCAGGCTGCCTAAAGTCATAAAACCTATTTTCTATGTAGAAAAAAATGAATCCTTAGGCCAGAGGCTCTGAATGCTTCTTTAACAATAGGTATATGAAACTGATCAAACTACATGGAAAAGTAAGTACATATTTTATTTCTAATTTTAGATTTACTCAATGCTTTTCCTAGTTCTTTAAATAGAAATTAGCTCCCAGAAACTGATTATTATCTCTCACAAAAGTAATATCTAAAAAACTGGTGAATATATGGATTATGATAAGTAAGTCAGTAGTAGACTAGGAGTGGGCTGTAGAGATTATGGGGATGGTGGCAACTTCAACTCATAAAGATGATTTTCAATCCCTCTCCAGCTCCTTCTGGTACCAACTGCAATTTAGATAACATGTTTTTTTATAGCAGAAGACTCAATAACTATTATAGTTTTTAAAATAACTTCACATCACTCTAGAAGTATTATTTAAAATCCAAATCGCTAACAATATTTTGATGAATTGGTTTACAAATATAGCTATGTATCTATATTGAATTACAAATCTATTAATCTATATACAATTAAAATTAAGATACCCAGATTAAAATATATCTTTTAATAAAAGAAAAAGAACATGTTCAAACTACTACTTCTATTTATATTTGAGTGTCAGAACCCTGAAAAATAAGTTAACCAATTTTTAGTATTTTCTGAATTGATCTGACAGAAGAAAATGATTAATGGTCCCATTTTCAAGGATGATTATTCCAGTGAACTCAGTGAATCTTCTTGGTATTATGAAATTAGTGGCATCAAATAAACTCGCTTTGGGATAGAGCAGGAATCAGGTAGAGAGACACTGAGTTTGAAGCTGGTGAGATGTACTGCCGAGCCCTTGGTCCTGGAACTCATGAATACACATCAGCATTATAGTTCAGAGGAAAGCTACTATGATGGGAGTTTATTTTTGAAAGTGGACAAAATGAGCGTTCAAGAAAAAACAACAACAACAACAACTCTATCCGTAAGACTCAACACTGTGGAAAGATAGTCTTTCATTGCAAATCCTACAGAAATAACACAATTTGCTACTAATAAAAAAATAGAGAATACTTGCCAATTTGCAAAGGTGTTAGAGATTTGAAGGTTGCCATGTTGTGCTTAGTCGTTCAGTTGTATCCAACTCTTTGGGATCCCGTGGTTCCTCTGTCCATGGGGATTCTCCAGGCAAGAATACTGGAGTGGGTTGCCAAGCTCTCCTCCAGGGGATCTTCCCAACCCAGGGATCGAACTCTGGTTTCCCACATTGCAAGTGGATTCTTCACCTCCTGGGCCACCAGGGAAGCCCAAGAATACTGGAGTGAGTAGCCTATCCCTTCTTTAGGGGATCTTCCTGACCCATGAATGGAACCAGGCTCTCCTGCACTGCTGGCAGATTCTTTACCAGTTGAGCTACCAAGGAAGTCTATCTAATAGGCTAACAGTTTTTAAATGCTAGCAATAGTTCTTGCTTACCTGTTTTAAATTTTTAATAATTAGGTATATTAATTAAACTCATGCATTGATGTGTAAAAATGTGAATGATAATTAGAAACTGCTTTTCAATACAGTTTCATCTTTTAAGGGAAATAACTATAGTTTAACAGTATGTTATCCAAGTCTCAACTCCATACAGATAATATTTTTAGCTGTTTTATTCCATAATGGTTGCAAATGTATTAGATCACATTTTCAATACTATTAATAGTGATTAAGATGCATTTAATTAAGATTTAGAATGTGCTCTTATCATGAATGTGTCTGCTCACACGTACTGCTTAATGCTTAGGTGTACTCACACACTGGGCTTTCCTGGTGGCTCAGATGGCAAAGAAGCTGCCTGAAGTGCAGGAAACACAGATTCGATCCCAGGTTGTGAAGATCCCCTGGAGAAAGGCATGGCAATCCACTTCAGTATTCCTGCCTGGAGAATTCCATGGACAGAGGAGACTGGTGGGCTACAGTCCACAGGGTCACAAAGAGTCGGATACGACTAAGTGACTAACACTTCACTCATGTACTACTTACTAGTTTGTACAGACTTAGCATAAATGGATGAAAACAATCTAATTCTAAACATGAGATTTCAAAATTCTACAGTTCAATTTTTTTTCATTATATTATTTAATGAGAGTTGGACTGTGAAGAAAGCTGAGCGCCGAAGAATTGATGCTTTTGAACTGTGGTGTTGGAGAAGACTCTTGAGAGTCCCTTGGACTGCAAGGCGATCCAACCAGTCCATTCTGAAGGAGATTAGCCCTGGCTGTTCTTTGGAAGGAATGATGCTAAAGCTGAAACTCCAATACTTTGCCCACCTGATGCGAAGAGTTGACTCATTGGAAAAGACCCTGATGCTGCGAGGGATTGGGGGCAGGAGGAGAAGGGGATGACAGAGGATGAAGTGGCTGGATGGCATCACCGACTCGATAGACATGAGTTTGAGTGAACTCCGGGAGGTGGTGATGGACAGGGAAGCCTGGCATGCTGCAATTCACAGGGTCGCAAAGAGTCAGACACAACTGAGTGACTGAACTGAACTGAAATATGCAATAAAGACATAATACANACTCGATAGACATGAGTTTGAGTGAACTCCGGGAGGTGGTGATGGACAGGGAAGCCTAGCATGCTGCAATTCACAGGGTCGCAAAGAGTCAGACACAACTGAGTGACTGAACTGAACTGAAATATGCAATAAAGACATAATACATACTAAATATAATATATAAATATAATTATATATTTAATAAATATATACTAAGTAAATGCACATTAAATATTTAGGTATTATTCTAAATGTTTTAGAAGCTTTAATTTACTATATCCTTAAAACAATCCCTTAAAATAGATAATGTTGTTTCTATTTCATAGATAAGAAACGGAAACCCAAGAAGGAACTTACCTAGATTAACTTAGTAGCAAGTTGTAGGGCTGGCTTTTAAACTTCAGTAGGCTGGCTCCAGGGTTCACAATTTTTTTCTTAATGTATTTATTTTTAATTGGGGGATAACTGCTTTACAATATTGTGTTGGTTTCTGCTATACATCAACATGAGTCAGCCATAGATATTCTTATGTCCCCTCCCTCTTGAACCTCCAACAATACTACGTGGTTCTCAGGATACCACGAAGTAGCTTACAGTTTGGCTTCTGCAATTCTCTGGGTTGTAGAATGAGTGTTTCAGGTCATTTCAGCAACAGCAACACTAAGAGGACCTCTTTATATCCAAACAAGAAATCGTTATTCTGATCTAACACCAGGGAGTTGAACTAGTTTTTACTTTATGCATGGGTCTATCATAACTATCTACCTATGTGTATCTGTAGTTGTAGTGGTATTGTTTTCATTTTTATTCCGACTCCAGTGCATGAATACATCTCTTCCAGTACGTGAACATACCACCTTAAAAAAAAAAAGTCCACGGTACTGTTGATGGATATTTGGGTTGTTTTCAAATATTTTAAACACAACAAATAATGTTGATACGAACTGTATTAGTTTCCTAGGGCTACTGTAACAAAGTTACCAAAAGCAGGGAGGTTTGAAACAGAAATTTATTATCTCACAGTTCTAAAGGCCATCAGTAAGTTCATGTGCCTCTTGAAACCTTTAAGAAAATTCTTACTTGACTCTTCCTGCTCCTGGTGGTTTGCTGGCCATCTCTGACATTCCATGGCTTGCAGCTGCATCACTCCTAACACACAGTCATCTTCTTCTGTGTGTACTCATAGCATTTTCCTTCTGTGAGCGTCATCAGTTATATCGGTTGAGTCCATGATAGTGACCTTTCTGACTCCCGTGCAAACTTATTATTTATTTCCAAATAAAATCACATTCTGAGGTACTAGAGATTAGGAGTTCAACATTTAATTGTTAAGTGATATAATTCAACCCATAACAAAATTTTTATACATGTCACGTGTGTATCCATACATATATCTCCCCTCTCTCTCGCTCTTTCTACATATGTATGTATGTATGTATGTATATGGTGACCATCTTTTCAAATCCATTACCATGTTATATAAAATGGTGATATTAATCTAATAATATGTAATTATTAATATTAGATATTAATCTAATAATTTTGTTATAGATACTTATCCTCCCTTCATATACTACAGTCATCTTTTTTTTCTAATCCCCTGACATTGTTCCTTTTCATTTTATTCACTGGGTAGACCCTTCAGTGCAATGCTGGATAGAAGTGGCTATAGATGTATTCTTGCCTTGTTTCTGATCTTATAGAGTAAGTATTAAGAATTCCATCTTTAAGAATAATGTCAGGAAAAAAAAAAAGAATAATGTCAGAAATATTATGTCAGATGGGAAAAATCATTCCTATTAGTAATATAACAGTTTTATTTTTTAATTCTGAAGAAATGTTCAATGTTATCAAATTACTTTTCTGTATTTATTCAGAAGAACATCTCATTTATTATTTTAAAATGTGATATAATATTGATTTAATTTTTGAATCTTTCATCATTGGAATAAATCCAACTTGAGCAATACGTATTATAGTTTTTATATATCATAGAATTTGGCCTGCTTATATTTGGATTCAGATTTTTGCATTTATGAGAAAGAGCAGTTTATAATCACCTCTTGCTATAATGCCCGTGGTATATTTTGATTAGATTTGATTAAAAGACCATTTTGCAGTCTACTCTCAAAAGTAATTTATACAGAAAATTGCTTACTATAAGCCTAACGTCATGAAATATTTGTCTATAACATTATAGTCCTTTAGACTGTGCAAATCAGTAGTCTATAGAATTTTCCCAAGACTGTCGTCCTGCTGGCAAGCTATGCTCTTAAGAGTGCCACTGAACAATCAATGGCATCACTACCTGTCCCTTTTTACACCCTTTCGTTGTTGTTCAGTCGCTAAATCATGTCTGACTCTTTTCAACCCGCTGGACCATAGCCTTCCAGGCTCCTCTGTCCATGGGATTTCCCAGGCAAGAATACTGGAGTAAGCTGCCGTTTCCTTCTCCAGGGGATCTTCCTGACCCAGCAATTGAACGTGCATCTCCTGCACTGGCAGGTGAATTCTTTACCACTGAGACACCAGGGAAGCCCTTCTACCCCCTTACCACACTTTATATATCTTCCCATTATCCCTAACCGTATGTATTCGTTTGGATGTTTATTGTCTATTTTGTTCCACCAGAATGTAAACCGCATAAAACAGGGTCTTTACCTTACAGCAGTACCGTAAACAATGTCTGGTATATACCACACATTAAATGTTGAATGAATGAATACGTTAATCTCAGACTATACAGTCTAGATACTCTCAATGCATGTGTACTGCATCAAGCTTAAACGTATATGCTGAATTAATTTGCTTAATCGATTTTTTCCAGCTGTGAAAAACAATACTTCTGACAAACAGATACAAGTGCCACACAACATGACATTGGGAGTTAAGAGTCGGTGTATTTATCTGCCTATTATCCATACCACAGAATGGCCTTCTGCTCCCATCCTCTATAAGGAACACAGCCCTGCCAGTCATATGTCGTCATGTCAGAACTCAGCCGACAGGACAAAACAAAGAAAAACTAGCCAACTGTTTATCATACAGGATTTACAAACATGTGGGAATAATCACTCAAAGAAACAGGGAGTCATCTCTTGAGAAATCTTAATGGAACATTTTTGTTCTTCACTGTTTGTAATACTGAGCAGTCCTACATGGCTCAATATGGTTACTGAAGACTATGTATCTGTTATCAAAAGCAATACCTGGGGGAGACTCTGCATCAGTAATAAGCCAAGGCGACACCTAGGTTACTGTATTTATTATTTTTTTTCCCCAGGAGAACAAAGAATAGTCATAGATTACTTCTGATAAACATGTATGATATTAATGTGACCCTGAGTGGGCCAATCAGCTTTGTTCTTTTCCTTGCTAAGCATGCCTCCCTTCCATTCTGCTCTGCTTTCCCCCCTCTAGAATGTGAATGTCTCCTATCCGTCCCTGTTCATCATTAGATGGACAAAAGGGAAGAGTAGCTGATTTCGCATCCATCAAAAAGTCTACAGCTACAGCATGGTGGTATCATGTATTAATATCAAGAAATATTATAGTAGGTAATAATTATACAAATAAGGTACACAGCTTACTGGGGTCAAGTTAATAGCCTTTTTTTCTAAGACATTCTGCTTAAAATATTCATAAATAACATGCAAATTTTTCTTAATATATGCTGCTGCTGGTAAGTCACTTCTATGGTGTGACCCCATAGACGGCAGCCCACCAGGCTCCCCCGTCCCTGGGATTCTCCAGGCAAGAACACTGGAGTGGGGTGCCACTGCCTTCTCCTCTGTATTTGATTTTCAAATTATTGCTTCCTTTTATTTTAAACTGAGCATCTTCTTTTCTTAAAAAAATACATATCATGAAACTGGGTCATAGGTAATACCTCCTTTGAGGAATTCATTGAAATATTTCTGTCTGTCTATAAGAGGTGGGGCTGCATTTAGAGGAGGGTGAAGCTTTCTGAAGACAGTGCACTCAGGTATGATTGGGAGCAATGTGTTTTCTTGCCTTGAAGCAAAACCTGTGACTGACTTGGAAGCAGCAGATAATTTCTGCAGGCAATGTCATTGAGCTTCTCTTTCAGAGGTCATTGTGAGAAAAGCCCTTGGAGATGGAAAGAAATAACCTTACTGAAGGGAAGAGAAAAAAAAATTTCAGTCACATCTTCATTAAATTTGCCATTTTCCCTTTAGGTGATACGAGGCAGGTTTTTTTTTAACCACTTAGCACGATTTCTTTTTACAGTTCAATCTCAATTACTGAAAAAACAATAAAAATAATTTATATTTGCTTTTTAGAATTCTTTTTGCAATACATTTGAATATATAGATCTTTGATCCTGTCATGAAAAAATATTTTTTCATATTAAAAACATATACACGCAAACAAGTTCAGTGGAATTACTTTTTTTGCTTAAGTATTTTACTCTTTATTAATATATAAATACTTCTTAAGTATTTTCCTTTTCATATTCCAAAATGGAAAGAAAATCCTATATTCATACAAGGGACTGAAATAGAGAAGTTAACAGGTACCTCCAATATAACTACTGGAATGCCTTGTCTTGAAAAAATGAGGTATTTATATATGTATGTGTATGAATCTATTTGTTTATTTATGCTGAAAAGACCCTCCCTCTCAAGAACCATTTGAATATTTTAAAGTAGTAACTTATTTATGTTAAAACATAAAAAGATTGAGAAGACTAGACCACAATGTCAATACAAATTTGAAAAAATGTTCCTGTGATCAATTATGCAGTGAACAATACATGAATGAAATGCAGAGTGCTGAGTTTATATCACAACACTGTAACTACCATTTATTGCACTTGACATGTCACATCTATTAGATCATCAATTTCCCAAATGATCCTTTAAGTCAATATTTCCACTCATATACATGTCTGAGATTTGGAAGTGGAATTTAGGAAAAGTTATGGCAACCCACTCCAGGATTCTTGCCTGGAAAATCCCATGGACGGAGGAGCCTGGTGGGCTGCAGTCCATGGGGTCGCTAGGAGTCAGACACAACTGAGCAACTTCACTTTCACTTTTCACTTTGATGCATTGGAGAAGGAAATGGCAACCCACTCCAGTGTTCTTACCTGGAGAATCCCAGGGATGAGGGAGCCTGGTGGGCTTCCACCTATGGGGTCACACAGAGTCAGACACTACTGAAGTAACTTAGCAGCCGCAGCAGCAGGTAACTTAAAGTCACTCAACTAACACTCAGAAAAGCTGCATTTCTAATTTAGTATTATCTGACTTTAACCCTGCCCTACTCATAGCCACTATCCTAAGTTGCCTTACTCATGTTTCCATGGGATGAATTCTGATTCTGCTAAACATGTAAGGACTGGCCACCATTAGCACTCGCGATTTTTTTTTCTATAAAGAGGTTAGATTATGTTTTTCCTCTTAATTGGAATCTCTTGGAACTTTCTGATGGCCAAATAAAATCTGCTGCAGGAAAGAACAGTTTTATCTTCTTACAAGGAAAAAAAAAAGAAGCCCATTCTAAATATTTTAAGTTTTATCCTTGTCTGAAAAGAATGATTATTTCATTGAGGCCAAAAATTTGCATTTCAATTGTCTTTATTTTCAAGTTATCTCCTTTAAGAAACAGCTGAAGCAGTGCAATAAAGGCATAATATGATTGTCCTCCTGATAGTTCAGGTTTTTCAAATAATTACTTCAAATGAAAAGAGATCCCTTTAAAAACAAAAATCACATAGGACTCAGCTTCTAGTAATAAATTCCTCAAATAAATCTTTTAAGGTAACTATGTTTCAGAAAGCCCATTTTTTTCAGCTTGACTTTTCTGGAACCAATTATACAGAGTGAAGTAAGCCAGAAAGAAAAACACCAATACAGTATACTAACACATATATATGGAATTTAGAAAGATGGTAATGAGGACCCTGTATGCAAGACAGCAAAAGAGATACAGATGTGTAGAGTGGACTTATGGACTCTGAGGGAGAAGGAGAGGGAGAGGGAGAGGGAGGGATGATTTGGGAGAATAGCAAATAAGAGACAGGAATTCCATCTTTAAGAATAATGTCAGAAAAAAAAAAAGAATAATGTCAGAAATATTATGTCAGTTGGGAAAAATCATTCCTATTAGTAATATAACAGTTTTATTTTTTAATTCTGAAGAAATGTTCAATGTTATCAAATTACTTTTCTGTATTTATTCAGAAGAACATCTCATTTATTATTTTAAAATGTGATATAATATTGATTTAATTTTTGAATCTTTCATCATTGGAATAAATCCAACTTGAGCAATACGTATTATAGTTTTTATATATCATAGAATTTGGCCTGCTTATATTTGGATTCAGATTTTTGCATTTATGAGAAAGAGCAGTTTATAATCACCTCTTGCTATAATGCCCGTGGTATATTTTGATTAGATTTGATTAAAAGACCATTTTGCAGTCTACTCTCAAAAGTAATTTATACAGAAAATTGCTTACCATAAGCCTAACGTCATGAAATATTTGTCTATAACATTATAGTCCTTTAGACTGTGCAAATCAGTAGTCTATAGAATTTTCCCAAGACTGTCGTCCTGCTGGCAAGCTATGCTCTTAAGAGTGCCACTGAACAATCAATGGCATCACTACCTGTCCCTTTTTACACCCTTTCGTTGTTGTTCAGTCGCTAAATCATGTCTGACTCTTTTCAACCCGCTGGACCATAGCCTTCCAGGCTCCTCTGTCCATGGGATTTCCCAGGCAAGAATACTGGAGTAAGCTGCCGTTTCCTTCTCCAGGGGATCTTCCTGACCCAGCAATTGAACGTGCATCTCCTGCACTGGCAGGTGAATTCTTTACCACTGAGACACCAGGGAAGCCCTTCTACCCCCTTACCACACTTTATATATCTTCCCATTATCCCTAACCGTATGTATTCGTTTGGATGTTTATTGTCTATTTTGTTCCACCAGAATGTAAACCGCATAAAACAGGGTCTTTACCTTACAGCAGTACCGTAAACAATGTCTGGTATATACCACACATTAAATGTTGAATGAATGAATACGTTAATCTCAGACTATACAGTCTAGATACTCTCAATGCATGTGTACTGCATCAAGCTTAAACGTATATGCTGAATTAATTTGCTTAATCGATTTTTTCCAGCTGTGAAAAACAATACTTCTGACAAACAGATACAAGTGCCACACAACATGGCATTGGGAGTTAAGAGTCGGTGTATTTATCTGCCTATTATCCATACCACAGAATGGCCTTCTGCTCCCATCCTCTATAAGGAACACAGCCCTGCCAGTCATATGTCGTCATGTCAGAACTCAGCCGACAGGACAAAACAAAGAAAAACTAGCCAACTGTTTATCATACAGGATTTACAAACATGTGGGAATAATCACTCAAAGAAACAGGGAGTCATCTCTTGAGAAATCTTAATGGAACATTTTTGTTCTTCACTGTTTGTAATACTGAGCAGTCCTACATGGCTCAACATGGTTACTGAAGACTATGTATCTGTTATCAAAAGCAATACCTGGGGGAGACTCTGCATCAGTAATAAGCCAAGGCGACACCTAGGTTACTGTATTTATTATTTTTTTTCCCCAGGAGAACAAAGAATAGTCATAGATTACTTCTGATAAACATGTATGATATTAATGTGACCCTGAGTGGGCCAATCAGCTTTGTTCTTTTCCTTGCTAAGCATGCCTCCCTTCCATTCTGCTCTGCTTTCCCCCCTCTAGAATGTGAATGTCTCCTATCCGTCCCTGTTCATCATTAGATGGACAAAAGGGAAGAGTAGCTGATTTCGCATCCATCAAAAAGTCTACAGCTACAGCATGGTGGTATCATGTATTAATATCAAGAAATATTATAGTAGGTAATAATTATACAAATAAGGTACACAGCTTACTGGGGTCAAGTTAATAGCCTTTTTTTCTAAGACATTCTGCTTAAAATATTCATAAATAACATGCAAATTTTTCTTAATATATGCTGCTGCTGGTAAGTCACTTCTATGGTGTGACCCCATAGACGGCAGCCCACCAGGCTCCCCCGTCCCTGGGATTCTCCAGGCAAGAACACTGGAGTGGGGTGCCACTGCCTTCTCCTCTGTATTTGATTTTCAAATTATTGCTTCCTTTTATTTTAAACTGAGCATCTTCTTTTCTTAAAAAAATACATATCATGAAACTGGGTCATAGGTAATACCTCCTTTGAGGAATTCATTGAAATATTTCTGTCTGTCTATAAGAGGTGGGGCTGCATTTAGAGGAGGGTGAAGCTTTCTGAAGACAGTGCACTCAGGTATGATTGGGAGCAATGTGTTTTCTTGCCTTGAAGCAAAACCTGTGACTGACTTGGAAGCAGCAGATAATTTCTGCAGGCAATGTCATTGAGCTTCTCTTTCAGAGGTCATTGTGAGAAAAGCCCTTGGAGATGGAAAGAAATAACCTTACTGAAGGGAAGAGAAAAAAAAATTTCAGTCACATCTTCATTAAATTTGCCATTTTCCCTTTAGGTGATACGAGGCAGGTTTTTTTTAAACCACTTAGCACGATTTCTTTTTACAGTTCAATCTCAATTACTGAAAAAACAATAAAAATAATTTATATTTGCTTTTTAGAATTCTTTTTGCAATACATTTGAATATATAGATCTTTGATCCTGTCATGAAAAAATATTTTTTCATATTAAAAACATATACACGCAAACAAGTTCAGTGGAATTACTTTTTTTGCTTAAGTATTTTACTCTTTATTAATATATAAATACTTCTTAAGTATTTTCCTTTTCATATTCCAAAATGGAAAGAAAATCCTATATTCATACAAGGGACTGAAATAGAGAAGTTAACAGGTACCTCCAATATAACTACTGGAATGCCTTGTCTTGAAAAAATGAGGTATTTATATATGTATGTGTATGAATCTATTTGTTTATTTATGCTGAAAAGACCCTCCCTCTCAAGAACCATTTGAATATTTTAAAGTAGTAACTTATTTATGTTAAAACATAAAAAGATTGAGAAGACTAGACCACAATGTCAATACAAATTTGAAAAAATGTTCCTGTGATCAATTATGCAGTGAACAATACATGAATGAAATGCAGAGTGCTGAGTTTATATCACAACACTGTAACTACCATTTATTGCACTTGACATGTCACATCTATTAGATCATCAATTTCCCAAATGATCCTTTAAGTCAATATTTCCACTCATATACATGTCTGAGATTTGGAAGTGGAATTTAGGAAAAGTTATGGCAACCCACTCCAGGATTCTTGCCTGGAAAATCCCATGGACGGAGGAGCCTGGTGGGCTGCAGTCCATGGGGTCGCTAGGAGTCAGACACAACTGAGCAACTTCACTTTCACTTTTCACTTTGATGCATTGGAGAAGGAAATGGCAACCCACTCCAGTGTTCTTACCTGGAGAATCCCAGGGATGAGGGAGCCTGGTGGGCTTCCACCTATGGGGTCACACAGAGTCAGACACTACTGAAGTAACTTAGCAGCCGCAGCAGCAGGTAACTTAAAGTCACTCAACTAACACTCAGAAAAGCTGCATTTCTAATTTAGTATTATCTGACTTTAACCCTGCCCTACTCATAGCCACTATCCTAAGTTGCCTTACTCATGTTTCCATGGGATGAATTCTGATTCTGCTAAACATGTAAGGACTGGCCACCATTAGCACTCGCGATTTTTTTTTCTATAAAGAGGTTAGATTATGTTTTTCCTCTTAATTGGAATCTCTTGGAACTTTCTGATGGCCAAATAAAATCTGCTGCAGGAAAGAACAGTTTTATCTTCTTACAAGGAAAAAAAAAAGAAGCCCATTCTAAATATTTTAAGTTTTATCCTTGTCTGAAAAGAATGATTATTTCATTGAGGCCAAAAATTTGCATTTCAATTGTCTTTATTTTCAAGTTATCTCCTTTAAGAAACAGCTGAAGCAGTGCAATAAAGGCATAATATGATTGTCCTCCTGATAGTTCAGGTTTTTCAAATAATTACTTCAAATGAAAAGAGATCCCTTTAAAAACAAAAATCACATAGGACTCAGCTTCTAGTAATAAATTCCTCAAATAAATCTTTTAAGGTAACTATGTTTCAGAAAGCCCATTTTTTTCAGCTTGACTTTTCTGGAACCAATTATACAGAGTGAAGTAAGCCAGAAAGAAAAACACCAATACAGTATACTAACACATATATATGGAATTTAGAAAGATGGTAATGAGGACCCTGTATGCAAGACAGCAAAAGAGATACAGATGTGTAGAGTGGACTTATGGACTCTGAGGGAGAAGGAGAGGGAGAGGGAGAGGGAGGGATGATTTGGGAGAATAGCACTGAAATATGTATACTATCATGTAAGAAATGAATTGCCAGTCTATGTTCAATGCAGGATGCAGGATGCTTGGGGCTGGTGTATGGGGATGATCTGGAGGGAAGATGTGGGGTGGGAGGTGGGAGGGGGGTTCATGTTTGGGAGTTCGTGTAAAAAAATAAATAAATACAAAAAAAAAAAAAGAAATAAAGATTAAAGATAGAATAATTACATTTCTCAGACCAGAATAAGGCAGAGCTTTGAAAAGATGGCCCAGTCCAAAGCTTAGTTTGTCTTTGCTCTTGCTCAAGGCCTCTTGGTTAGACAGAGCTTGCCAAAGACACGAACTACAGTTCTAAACTGTCAGTCTTATCTTATAAACACTGTCTTGATGGTACGCTTTCAGTGGATTACATACCCATCTTGTTTCTCACTCAAATCAAATGTCTATATTACTGTCTATTTTTATGCCTTCTATTTGCCATTTCCGAATCTTTCACTGCATTAGCCTTAGAGCTTCCCAAAATCTTAAATTCACTTTTTTATAGAATCTGAAAAGCACTGAAATTCATCAGTGTTGGACATTTGAAACAGGCTATTACTGTTTAATCATATATCTGGATGTAAAGGATGTGATCATGGAACTTTTTCCCCCTTTTCCTTAGAGGTTGTGGTAAGAATTATATGAATAATTCATGAAAAATATTTGAAATACTGTTAAGAATTGTTAAGTACTATTACTATTAATTCTTGTTGCTCTTGTTCAGTCATTAAGTCGTGTCCGACTCTCTTGCGAGCGCATGGACTGCAACTCACCAGGTTCCTTTGTCCATGGGATTTTCCAGACAAGAATATTGGAGTGGGTTGTCATTTCCTTCTCTAGAGGATCTATCCAACTCAGGGATTAAACCTGTTTCTCCTGAAATGGCAGGAAAATTCTTTACCACTGAGTCATTATATATTAATAATAAAACTATTAGGGAGACAAAACCGTATGGACTCATGTGCAAAACTTCACAATTCTTTCTAATAAACCTTAAAAGGTATTGCCTACTACTATGTTTCTAATGCTAGTAAGGGGCAAAAATCACAAAATTTAGGGAAAGTCTACACTACCTTTTGATATCAGATGGTTTTCAGCTCCTTTCTTACCTTCAGTGCTCAAATCCAATTCATCAGTGTCTAAGGACAAAGATGGATTTAAAATCCTAAAAGATGATGCTGTTAAAGTGCTGTACTCAATAGGCCAGCAAATTTAAAAAACTGAATAGTGGCCACACGACTGGCAAAGGTCACTTTTCATTCCAATCCCAAAGAAGGGTAATGCTAAAGAATGTTCAATTGTACTCATTTCCATGTTAGCAAGGCAACGTTCGAAATCCTTCAAGCTAGGCTTCAACAGTACATGAACTGAGAACGTCCAGATATACTGCCGGATTTAGAAAAGCCAGAGGAACCACATATCAACTGCCAACATCTGCTGGATCATAGAAAAAGAGGATTTCAGAAAAACATCCACTTCCGCTTCATCGACTGTGCTAAAGTCTTCATGTGGATTACAACAAACGTGGAAAATTCTGAAAGAGATGGGAATACCAGACCATCTTATCTGCCTCCTATGAAATCTATATGCAGGTCAAGAAGCAACAGTTAGAACTGGACATGGAAGAACGGATTGGTTCTAAATTGGGAAAGGAGTACATCAAGGCTGTATATTGTCACTCTGCTTATTTAACTTACATGCAGGGTATATCATGCAAAATGCCAGGCTGAATGAATCACAAGCTGGAATCAAGATTGCAGGCAGAATACTCAGTAACATATGGTACCACCCTAATGGCAGAAAGTGAAGAGGAACTAAAGAGTCTCTTGATGAAGGTGAAAGAGGAGAGTGAAACAGCTGGCTTGAAATTCAACATTCAGAAAACTAAGATCATAACATCTGGTCCCATCACTTCATGGCAACCAGACAGCTTGTTGTTAAGGATGTTATGTTACAACTTAGTAGCACATACATATATAAACATGTAAATATACATTTGAATCACAATTTTACATTGCTACACTCTATTTTCTATTCTATTCTATATAGTAAATTAACATTTTAAAAATCTGGTCACTACTAAATAACTTCTATAATCATCTAAATGCATCACAATCTAGAGTATGAAAAATCAACCAGTCCAAATAAATGACAGTTTATCTCATTTAAAATATATTCCAAAATAGAACACTTTACAACTTTAATTAACTAAACATAATAAAACATGCTTCATCTATTTTGTATGTAGTTGGCTTTAGAGCTATATCTATAATACATCTCGCACCTTTCCAATTAATCAGTAGCTGTTTGAGGGTTTGGCTCCAGTTCTAGATGTGGTCTCTGATTAGCCAAAAAGTGGTGCTCAAATGTAAGCATGTGAGCTTACATCTGTGGTGCTCCCAGAGACCTGGACGAAATACAGATTGCCAGAGCTCTCCCTCAGAGTTACTAATTCAGCTGATCTAGAATGAAGACCAGGGAACTACATTTAAAGTAAATTCTCAGATGCTACTGATGCTGCCATTCCAAAGTTCACACGTTGAGAAATGTTGGGCTAAGTTACTCAGGGAAACTCCAGGCCACTTGTTCCAGTGATTCATTCAAGATGGGCAGCTCAAAGCCCATTCTCCTGCTAACAAACATTTGCTCAAGAAATGGGTGTACAATAGATTTCAGACCAAAGACAGGTAAGGGCAGGTGTGAGAATAGGTTCTGGAAAAGCAGCTCCAATCATGGGCCAAATGTGAAAGTCACTCTCCCTGCCTTGATCTACTTACACATGGGAAACGAGGAGTACAGTGAGTATCTTGTAAAGCACCTGACGATCACACTGACACACAGAGGAAGCAGAACCACAAAACAGAGAAATGAACTTGCTTTCTGAAGCACTTCTGAATGTACTCAGTTAATAATATAGCCCCCTAGAATTCTCAACATTGTTTAAGCTAGTTGAGATGAATTTTCTTTTCCTTAGACCAAAAATTCATTGTAGCTAATATACCTATATCCTTGATGGAGCAAAGTATTTAAAATTCCTTGGAAGTATATTTTAAATCTTTATGCCTTTTACAACAATCTCTGAACTGAAATGTTGCTGTGGAAAATCATCACAAGTAGATCCAAAATTGATATTTTACCTTGCTGCTATTAAGGTGAAGGGTACACATCACATTCCAATCAGGAGTCAGCACTTTGCATTCCAAGAAAAAAATAAAGGTTGCCCTGAATAATTGAAATCCCCCAAATAAATAAAAACGTAAGCATTACATACTCTAACAACTTAACTCGTGACTTTTGCAAATATACTCTGCCAGTGTACCTTGCCTTTTCACTCTCCTTATCAGTATATTTTGATGAACTGATGTTTTTAGTCTTAATATGGTCCTATTTATCTTTTTCTAAAAGTCCTTTATTATTGGGATTTTTCTGTTTTCCTATTTAAGAAATCACTGCCTATTCCATGGTCAGGAAGACTTTTTGTATGTTTTCTTCTCAGAGTTCTATCATTTCATTTATCACATACATATTTGTAATTAATTGCAGTTGACTTGTATGTATGGTTTCAGTTAGGCGTCAAATTTATTTCTCATATAGCCAACTAACGGTTTTTTGAAAAGATCATCTTCCTCCATTGCTCTGCATGGTCTCTTTGCTTTAAATTAGGTGATCATATGTGTTGGCTGGACTTTATTTTCAAGAGAATGAGACGTGCTGTACTCCACAACTTTACAGATATTTATTAACAGTGTAGCATTTAGAGCGATCTATGACAAATTAAGAATTGAATTCTTCAAAATGAAGGAGCAATGGCATTTTTATTTTGCTTCTCTATCTTGAAGTTCACCAAAATCAACTAAAAATTATATACATATATATATGGGATATACATCACATACTCATATGAATATGAATAAGGAAACTGCTATTTCCCACAAATGATATTAGGTATATTTTTCCAAATCTGGTGAAACTTGGGTTTAAGTCTGCATAAACACTAAAAAGTAACCTTGATTCAGTTAGAATTTTCCCTAAAAGTAAATGTCAGCATTCTGACAAGTCTATTGCATGAACATATTTTTTAGAAGTTTTCAATCTAGGGCATCATAGGACACAGGAAAGTATGGAATGTCCTATGCATGGAGACCCATGAGTGGATAAATTTTGATTTAGAAATGCTTAACTTAGGTACATGAAATTCTTGCAAATGGAATTAGGAAGTTGCAATAAGGCTTAGTATTTTAAAACCTGTTCTCTAGGGGGAGATTTCCCTGACTTACTTGTGCTCTTTCTTTGATCTTAGGTCCAGGAATGCACAACCTGCAGGCTCCTGTAAATGCCTGTGGATCCTCAGGTGTGGATGAGGCCTGAACATTTCCTGGAAAGTGCAGGCATTCAATACATCTATGCTAACCTGATTGTTTTTAGCACAGGAAAAATTAACATTTATTGACTCTGATTTTATCATATGAAAAACTCATAGTAAAAACTGTCATCTCATTTCAGAGGCGTGTTCTTAGTCGCAAATGAGATAACAGATGGGACGTTTGTTTATTACTGCAAAATCCTATTCAAAGGGGTTATCATTTCTAACATTGCTTTCCTCTCTTAACATATTCAGTTTTCCAACAAGGCTGACAATTAAATAAGCAGATGATATTTACAAGAGGCATACGTCGAAACATCTCTCCTACACTATCAATTGTATTTGAGAAATTGGCTTCTGAAATTTTAAAGCATTTTTCCTTCCACAGAGCTCCCCAGATTCCTTTTTTTTTTTTTTTTTTTAAATGATGAGGTTGATTTTTGGTGTTTCAGTGTTACCAGGTAACCGAGTGCAAAGATGGGTGGGATGGAAGTGGTGGCTATGATGGTTAATGCCATGTGTCAACTTGACCAAGTCATGGGGTACCCATATATTTGGGGGAATATGATTTCTGGGTGTGTCTGTGAGGTTATTTCCAGATGAGACTAGCATTTGAGTCAGACTGAGTAAAGCTGACTGCCCTCCCTAACATGGGTGGGCAACATCCAATCCACTGAGGGCCTACAGGACAAAAAGGAGAAGGAGGGGAAAGGTGGACCCTCAATGTGTTTGAGCTGTGTCATGAGTCCTTTTCTGACTTCTCACTGGGATCTTGTGCCATCTGTTCCCTGGTTCTCAGGTCTTCAGATTTGGACTGAACTATATACCACTGGCTCTCCTGGATCTCCAGCTTGCAGACAACAGATCATGGAACTTTCAGCCTCTGCAAACATCATGCGAGTCAACTCCTACAAACACACACACACGTGTGTGTGCACGTGCGCATGTGTGTGTGTGTGTGTGTAATGTTTACTGTGCTAAAATCAATTCAGCATACATACATTGAATGCCTACTGCTATCTAGGCAATGTTCAAACCTTCCCTGCCCCCAAGGAGCCATATATTTTAGCTTTGTTGATTGTGGTGGACTTCAAGATAACAGAGCAAAACAACACTATTGCTCCATTATATGTATTTGTTACTGCTTGTGTTCTCTAGAGAAATCTGATTTCAGTCCCAGACTCTCTGACTGTATGGTATGGCTTTTCCAGAAGATTAGTCTTGATATTCCAAGCTAAGCTAATATTCCACTTGCAGGCTATTGACTTTGTCGGTGGTTTATACACACAAACACACATACAATATTACTGTCATTACTGTATACAATTACTGTGGTTCACCTGCAGTTGTAGGTTAAGAATATAAAAAATATAACTTAGACATGGTTATAACTTAATAAAGATTCAGTGCACATTTACAAAAATCTTATATAATTTTGGATAAGCCTCTAGTGTAGACAAATAAAACTCTAACGTGCAAGATTCTAGTCTAGATTACTTTTAAAAATTGCAGTTTGTATGCCAAAAAAGTAGATGCTGAAGCTCATTTAAAGTCAAGGTAAATTACATCTGTTACTTCAACTGATGTATCAGTCCTATCATTCTGACAGAGAGGAAAATTCAATTAGTCTGACAGAAGTTCACAAAGAATTCCTGATTACTACCTTTTCCTTTTCACATGTTCTCAAAATGATCTGTTGTTAAAATTTCCACTGAATTTAATAATAGCAAAAGTTAAGTTAGTTCAGTCGCTCAGTCGTGTCCGACTCTTTGCGACCCCATGAATCGCAGCACGCCAGGCCTCCCTGTCCATCACCATCCCCCGGAGTTCACCCAGACTCGCATCCATCGAGTCAGTGATGCCATCCAGCCATCTCATCCTCTGTCGTCCCCTTCTTCTCCTGCCCCCAATCCCTCCCAGCATCAGAGTCTTTTCCAATGAGTCAACTCTTCACATGAGGTGGCCAAAGTACTGGAGTTTCAGCTTTAGCATCATTCCTTCCAAAGAAATCCCAGGGTTGATCTCCTTCAGAATGGACTGGTTGGATCTCCTTGCAGTCCAAGGGACTCTCAGGAGTCTTCTCCAACACCACACTTCAAAAGCATCAATTCTTCCGCGCTCAGCCTTCTTCACAGTCCAACTCTCACATCCATACATGACCACAGGAAAAACCATAGCCTTGACTAGACAGACCTTAGTTGGCGAAGTAATGTCTCTACTTTTGAATATGCTATCTAGGTTACTGGAGTTTCAGCTTTAGCATCATTCGTTCCAAAGAAATCCCAGGGTTGATCTCCTTCAGAATGGACTGATTGGATCTCCTTGAAATCCAAGGGACTCTCAAGAGATTGCCAGGAGAAATACCAATAATCTCAGATGCCCAGATGACACCACCCTTATGGCCCAAAGCAAAGAAGAACTAAAGAGCCTCTTTGATGAAAGAGGAGAGTGAAGAAGTTGGCTTAAAGCTTAACATTCAGAAAACTAACATCATGGCATCTGATCCCATCACTTCATGGCAAATAGATGGGGAAACAATGCAAACACTGAGGAACTTTATTTTGGGGGGCTCCAAAATCACTGCAGATGGTGATTGCAGCCATGAAGTTAAAAGACGGTTGCTCCTTGAAAGAAAAGCTATGACCAACCTAGACAGAATATTAAAAAGCAGAAACATTACTTTGCTAACAAAGGTCCATCTAGTCAAAGCTATGTTTTTTCCAGTAGTCATTTATGGATGTGATAGTTGGACTATAAAGAAAGCTGAGAGCCGAAGAATTGATGCTTTTGAACTGTGTTATTGGGGAAGACTCTTGAGAGTCCCTTGGACTGCAAGAAGATCCCACCAATCCATCCTAAAAGAAATCAGTCCTGAATATTCATTGCAAGAACTGATGCTGAGGCTGAAACTCCAATATTCTGGCCACCTGATGTGAAGAACTGACTTCTTGGAAAAGACCCTGATGCTGGGAAAGATTGAAGGCAGGAGGAGTAGGGGACAACAGAGGATGAGATGGTTGGATGGCATCACTGACGAGGTGAACTGAGTTTGAATAAGCTCCAGGAGTTGATGATGGACAAGGAAGCCTGGTGTGCTACAGTCCATGGAATCACAAAGAGTTGGATACAACTGCGTTACTGAACTAAAGAACTAACTAAAGAGATTATAATGTTCTCAGGAACTAAGGGAAGTTTAAGTGGTAGTTCAGAGCAGGACTGTCACCTAGAGTATACTGCTTTGAAAAGTCTACTTCAAATCAGAACAAAGTCTTGAGTTTCACAGAGGACAGGAAATGAGAGCACCATCAAGACAATTCCACTGAGAAGGCGGAGTCCCAAAGTGCTGAGACTCTGAAAACGCCAGAGCACAGGATGAATCCACTGAGACTAAAGGAGGGGAGAAAGTATCCAATTCTCAGCAATAACAAAGGGCCTATGGAGTGGTTCTTACTTTTGTCTCACTGGTATTTATGATTTTATAAGAATTAAAATCCCATAAATTAGAGAACCTCCAGAATTTCTCATTCTTGACATCCAAGGGAATTACACATGTATATGTTATGCATAGGTATATAGAGGACTTGTGTAAAGTTTCAGGGAATAGAAAAGTAAATAGATAACATGAAGGTGTCACAATATCTAAATCAAAAAATTTCATTTTGTTCACTATTTTGCTTTTGGTGAATGTACTAAATAAATGCTTCACTCTGAATAACTATTTATTTAATGAATGAACAAGTAAACTTATCTTTTCTTGTAACAATGCTAGCAGAAGAATATAAATATGTAAAAGGAAGGACTTCCCAGGTGGCACTAATGGTAAAGAATCTGCTTGCCAGTGCAGGAGATCATAAGAGATGCAGGTTCAATCCCTGGGTCAAGAAGATCCCCTGAAGAAGGGCATAGCAACCCACTCCAGCATTCTTGCCTGGAGAATCCCATGGACAGAGGAGTCAGGCAGGCTACAGTCCATAGGGTCGTAAAGAGTCAAACACAACTGAAGCAACTTAACACACATGCACATGCACACACCAGAGAAACCATGAGGGTAAGAGGCAATATTCAAAAGAGGAAGATAAAATAAAATTAAAGGAAAAACATCCGCATTTTGAGAGTTTGGAGTTTATCAGAATCCAACATGCAATATTTATGAATACTTTAGGATGAGAGAATTATGAGAGATCTGTCTATGACTAGCTACTAAATGAAGAATGTAAAATAAATAACATAAGATTTAAGACAATCTTTTTTGTCTTGAGACACTGGATTCTCCAGTGACCAGAGGAACTTGTCCAGCCAATGATGAACTCATGAGATGTTGTGGCAGGGCTGTAGGAGGAATAGAAACTTTGGAGGGTGATAGAACAAAGTACCTCTATGCCACCTTTCAGCCTTGGCTCTGTTTCTGTTCTTAAATCCAAGTATTATGCTTTTCTCTGTTAAAACAGGAAACAAAAGGATTATATGAGAAAGTAGATTTGAAACCTATCTCTGTGGAGGGTGAGCCAATTTTGATATGAAAGTTAAAGTTTCCTTATTCTTTTAATGCAGATTTTTCAATGAAAATGAGGGAAGAGTCGATAAGGTATCTGCTTATTAATAAACAGTAGTGAATGCATTGTGGTTCCAGAGTCACATGGATTGAAGATAGTAAGTCTGAATATGCAAGATGCCTTTGTTCAAAAATACTTTTTCTCACATTTATCAGCCACTTTCGTCTGAAATGTAGATATCCCTGCAGGAATGCATTTATATAGATAGGGCTTAGGAGTTTAAAAGCGTATTAGTCATTCTCCTCTAAGTTTTATTTCAATCCCTAATTTGCATATTGGCTTTAGGAATAAGAGCTTTCATAGGTTAATAGAAAGATCCTCGCTATCTGTAGGACAGAAGAGCATCTGAAGAAATGTAGTAATTAAGGGAGTTAGAACATCAAAATACAAACTCTGACCACTCTGAGATTTTCCCTAGAATTCTAGTTACAGTCAGCACATAGTGGAATATTGATACAGTTTGGAGGATAAAATTTCTAGTTTCCTAATTTCCACACAGTCTTCTCAGTTTAGACATATGTATCTTTTTCTTCTTTTTTTAATTAAAATATAACTGATTTGCAACGCTGTGTTAGTTTCAGATAAACAGCAAAGTGATTCCTATGTATATATCCTGTTTCAAATTATTTCCATTATAGATTATTACAAAACATTGAATATAATTCACTGTATTAAACAGTAGGTGCTTGTTTAACTATTTTATATATATATTAGTGTTAGTCTTAATAAAATTCACAATTCTAAAGCAGTGTATTAACACTCCTTTTTTGCCTATCACTCACTTGGGGTGGGATAAATACAATTATCCGTGGAGATGAGTGACCAAAAATGATAAAAGAATTAGCACTTTTAAAAATACACACTATCGCACGATTTTGTGAGTCATGAAGAAACAGTTAGAATCTTACATGGAACAAATGACTTGTTCAAAATTGGGAAAGGAGTATGATAAGGCTATGTATTGTTACCTTGTTTATTTAACTTATATGCAGAGTACATCACGTGAAATGCTTGACTGGATGATTCACAAGCTGGAATCAAGATTGTCAGAAGAAATATCAATAACCTCAGATATGCAGATGATAAAACCCTAATGGTACAAAGTGAAGAGGAACTAAAAACCTTCTTGATGAGGGTTAAAAAGGGGACTGAAAAAAGCTGGCCTAAAACTCAACATTCAAAAACTAAGATCATGGCATCCAGTCCCCTCATCTCATGGAAAACAGAAGGGGAAAAAGTAGAAGCAGTGATAGATTTTATTTTCTTGGGCTCCAAAATCACTGCAGATGGTGACTGCAGCTGTGAAATTAAAGACATTTGTAGGGCAGTCCTAAGATGGCAGAGGAATAGGATGGGGAGACCACTTTCTCCTCCACAAATTCATCAAAAGAACATTTCAATGCTGAGTAAATTCTACAAAACAACTTCTAAATACTGGCAGAGGACATCAGGCACCCAGAAAAGCAGATCATTGTTTTCAAAAACAGGTAGGAAAAATATAAAAGATGAAAAAAGAGACAAAGGAGGTAGGGAGGGAGCTCCGTCCTGGGAAGGGAGTCCTGTCCCGGGAAGGCAGTCCTGTCCTGAGAAGGGAGTCTTAAAAAGAGAGAAGTTTCCAAACACCAGGAAACACTCTCGCTGCCGAGTCTGTGGTGAGCCTTGGAAGGACAGAGGGCAACATAACAGGGAAGAAAAATAAATAAATAATTAAAACCAACAGATTACAAGCCCAACAGTAACTCCCCCAGTGGAGAAGCAGTGCAGATGCCTGCATCTGCCACTAGCAAATGGGGGCTGGGCAGGGAGGCGCATATTGCAGTGCTTTTTAAGAATCGGGCCTGAATGCCGCGAGTGTAACCAGAGTGAACTAACTTGGGCTAGCATACCAGACTGTGGGATAGCTACCACCTGAAAAGCTCTAACATAAGACACCACCAGGACCTGCACACAGAACAAAGGATGGAACAGAAATAGCCGGCTGCAGACCATCCCCCTCCAGTGACAGGCAGCCAGAGCTGTAAGGGCTGGAAGGGGGCAATCGCAGCCCCGAAGAGACTTTACCTACCAAACTGAAAGCAGGCTTCTTTGCTAAGATTTCTTGGGGTCCTGGACAGTCACCATCCGCCTGACAACTGGTGCCAGAGGTACACCCAGAAAACTGAGCAGCAGAGACAGGAAAGGCAATAAGTCACAGTGACTGCACTCACCAAACACCTGAGCTACTCCATCCTGGGAAGGGCACAAAATGGAGGCCCAACCAAATCTGTGCCTCTGAGGGCTACCTGAGTGCTGAGCCTGAGTGGCTTAGACCGGGCAGGTGCATGCAGCCTAGGGCTGGCCTCATATGGTTCCGGGCAGAGCAATGTAGAGCCTGAGCGGTGTGCACCATGTGCAGGGGCATGCTCAGCATGGCTGAGACACCGCTAGCACACGCCAGTGTTGTTTGCAGCATCCCTCCTTCCCCACAGCGCGACTGAACAAGTGAGCCTAAAAAAAAAAAAAGAAAAAGAAAAGAAAAGTGTCCACCACTGACCTCCTGTGTCAGGGCGGAAATCAGACACTGAAGAGACCAGCAAACAGAAGAAGCTAAACAGAGGGAACCACCTTGGAAGTGACCCCACACTGCCTACAACACCAGAGAAAGTCACAGAAAGATCTTTACTATTTTTACGACCATTCTCCTTTTTTGTTGTTGTTGATATTGTTTGATTGTTTTTCCTTCTCTTTTCTTTTAATTTTTAAAAAATTTTAACTCCTCTATTTCTCCTTTAATTTTAATTTTTATAACCTACTATTACCTTACAAAAAAAAAGACCTTATTTTTAAAGCAAACGCCGTATATGTATTTTTTTTGTGGTGGTGGTGGTTGTTTTTTAATAATTCTTGTGACGTTGTTTTTTTCTTCTTCTTCTTTAATATTGTATTTTTGAAAATCCAACCGCTACTCTAGATTTTTAATCTTTGTTTTTTGGTATTTGTTGTCAACTTTGTACATTTAAAAACCCAATCTTCAGCACCCAATTTTACCTGAGAGCGAGATTGTTGGCTTGACCACTCTCTCCTCCTTTGGACTCTCCTTTTTCTCCACCAGGTTGTCTCTGCCTCCTCCCTCCCCCTTCTCTTCTCTACCCAACTCTGTGAATCTCTGTGTGTTCCAGACAGTGGAGAACATTTAGGGAACTGGTTACTGGCTGACTGTGTCTCTCTCCTTTTCATTCCCCTGTTTTATCCTCCTGGCCACCTCTTTCTACTTCCTCCCTTTCCTCTTCCCTGTATAACTCCGTGAATATCTCTGAGCAGTCCAGACTGTGGAGTGCACATAAGGAAGTGATTACTGGCTAGCTTGCTCTCTCCTCTTTTGATCCCACCTCATCTCATTCCAGTCATCTCTAACTACCCCCTCCCTCTTCTCCATGTAACTCAGTGAACCTCTCTGGGTGTCCCTCAATGTGGAGAAACTTTTCATCTTTAACCTAGATGTTTTATCATCACTGCTGTATAGATGGAGAAGTCTTGAGGCTACTGTAAAAATAAAACTGAAAACCAGAAGCAGGAGGCTTAAGTCCAAACCCTGAGAATATCAGAGAACTCCTGAATCCACGGAACATCAATCGATAGGAGCTCATCAAATGCCTCCATACCTACACTGAAACCAAGCACCACCCAAGGGCCAAAAGTTCCAGAGCAAGACATACCACACAAATTCTCCAGCAACACAGGAACACACCCCTGAGCTTCAATATACAGGCAGCTCAAAATTACTCCAAAACCATAGACATCTCATCGGAGAAGGCAATGGCACCCCACTCCAGTACTTTTGCCTGGAAAATCCCATGGATGGAGGAGCCTGGTAGGCTGCAGTCCATGGGGTCGCTGAGAGTTGGACACGACCCAGTGACTTTACTTTTACTTTTCACTTTCATGGATTGGAGAAGGAAATGGCAACCCACTCCAATGTTCTTGCCTGGAGAATCCCAGGGATGGTGGAGCCTGGTGGGATGCCATCTACGGGGTCGCACAGAGTCGGACACGACTGAAGCGAGTAGCAGCAGCAGCAGCAGCATAGACATCTCATAACTCATTACTGGACACTTCATTGCACTCCAAACAGAAGAAATCCAGCTCCACCCCCCAGAATTCCAATACAAGCTTCCCTAACCAAGAAACCTTGACAAGCCACTGATACAACCCCACCCACAGCGAGGAAACTCCATAATAAAAAGAACTCCACAAATTCCCAGAATACAGAAAGGCCACCCCAAACGCAGCAATATAACCAAGATGAAGAGACAGAGGAATACACAGCAGGTAAAGGAACAGGAGAAATGTCCACCAAACCAAACAAAAGAGGAAGAGATAGGGAATCTACCTGAGAAAGAATTCCGAATATTGATAGTGAAAATGATCCAAAATCTTGAAATAAAAATGGAATCACAGATAAATAGCCTGGAGACAAGGATTGAGAAGATGCAAGAAAGGTTTAACAAGGACTTAGAAGAAATAAAAAAGAGTCATTGTACAATAAATAATGCAATAAATGAGATCAGGAACACTCTGGAGGCAACAAATAGTAGAATAACGGAGGCAGAAGATAGGATTAGTGAAATAGAAGATAGAATGGTAGAAATAAATGAATCAGGAAAAAAGAAAAAAGAAATGAGGACAATCTCAGAGACCTCCAGGACAATATGAAATGCTCCAACATTTGAATTATAGGGGTCCCGAAAGAAGAAGACAGAAAGACCATGGGATTTTATTCCATTTCTTAATTTTCAATGGTTTTAAGTGCCTTGTTATTCAAATACACTGAGAACTTGGAACCATTAAAAAAAAATATTTTGTACATACCTCCAACTGCTTTTACATTTTTAATACCTATCATTTGATCTATCTTCATTTTATTTTTTGGGGGGCAATAAAGTTCACGATAAAAGTTGTCTAATGAGTTTGCTAATAACATGTTCTTAAACTTGACCTATTAACCTGACACTTTCTAAGTAATACATTGGGTAGGCATAAAATCAGAATGATGAAATTTGGAGATTGTATTTCTTAATTAAAAAGGGCATATGTGGGTTTTTTCCCCATATGTGTTTTATATTTATTTTTACTTGATTTTTCTGGCAGTTACTAAATTAAAAAATAACTATCATGAGAGAAATAAGAATTTAAAAAATTGATAGCAGGAAAAAAGTATTAAGTGGCAATTTTAGTTAATTTTTAAGTACATCTAAAATGTTAGCAAATTCAAAACAGCTTAATGTTTTTGTTAAAGAAAAGGAGTCTCTTATCTAGAGAAGGTTTGAAACTATAACTTGATTCTTAGGGAAGTCTTAAGGTAATTTCTTTGTAAGCTTCTTGTACATTAATAATGGCTTATAATAAATAAATTACATGTTATAGCGCAGATGACACCACCCTTATGGCAGAAAGTGAAGAGGAACTAAAAAGCCCCTTGATGAAAGTGAAAGAGGAGAGCAAAAAAGTTGACTTAAAGCTCAACATTCAGAAAACGAAGATCATGGCATCTGGTCCCATCACTTCATGGGAAATAGATGGGGAAACAGTGGAAACAGTGTCAGACTTTTTTTTTTTTTTGGCTACAGAATCACTGCAGATAGTGACTGCAGTCATAAAATTAAAAGACGCTTACTCCTTGGAAGGAAAGTTATGACCAACCTAGATAGAATATTCAAAAGCAGAGACATTACTTTGCCGACTAAGGTCCATCTAGTCAAGGCTATAGTTTTTCCAGTGGTCATGTATGGATGTGAGAGTTGGACTGTGAAGAAAGCTGA
>SJYX01021924.1:153980-180940 GCA_006410675.1 Oreotragus oreotragus
CACAACAAAGGAAACTATAAGCAAGGTGAAAAGACAGCCTTCTGAATGGGAGAAAATAACAGCAAATGAAGTAACTGACAAACAACTAATCTCAAAAATATACAAGCAACTTATGCAGCTCAATTCCAGAAAACTAAATGACCCAATCAAAAAATGGTTCAAAGAACTAAATAGACATTTCTCCAAAGAAGACATATGGATGGCTAACAAACACATGAAAAGATGCTCAACATCACTCATTTTCAGAGAAATGCAAATCAAAACCACAATGAGGTACCATTTCACACCAGTCAGAATGGCAGCAATCCAAAAGTCTACAAGCAATAAATGCTGGAGAGGGTGTGGAGAAAAGTGAACCCTCTTACACTGTTGGTGGGAATGCAAACTAGTACAGCCACTATGGAGAACAGTGTGGAGATTCCTTAAAAAACTGCAAATAGAACTGCTTTATGACCCAGCAATCCCACTGCTGGGCATACACACTGAGGAAACCAGAATTGAAAGAGACACATGTACCCCAATGTTCACTGCAGCACTGTTTATAATAGCCAGGACATGGAAACAACCTAGATGTCCATTAGCAGATGAATGGATAAGAAAGCTGTGGTACATAAACACAATGGAGTATTACTCATCCATTATAAAGAATACCTTAGAATCAATTCTAATGAGGTGGATGAAACTGGAGCCGATCATACAGAGTGAAGTAAGCCAGAAAGAAAAACACCAATACAGTATACTAACACATGTATATGGAATTTAGAAAGATGGTAATGATAACCCTGTATGAGAGACAGCAAAAGAGACACGATGTTTAGAATGAACTTTTGGACTCTGTGGGAGAGGGAGAGGGTGGGATGATTTGGGAGACTGGCATTGAAACATGTATACTATCATATAAGAAATGAATCGCCAGTCTATGTTCGATACAGGATTCTTGGGGCTGGTGCACAGGGATGATCCAGAGAGATGATATAGGATGGGAGGTGGGTTCAGGATTGGGAACTCATGTACACCTGTGGCTGATTCATGTCAGTGTATGGCAAGACCAATACAGTATTGTAAAGCAAAATAAAGTAAAAAAAAAAAAAATACACTTGTTTCTTGGCAAGAAAGCTATGACAAACCTAGACAGTATATTAAAAAGCAGGGACATCGTTTTGCCAACAAATGTCTGTATAGTCAAAGCCATGTTTTTTCCGGTAGTGATGTACATATGTGAGAGTGGAACCATTAAAAAAGCTGGTATCAAAGAATTGTGGTCCTTTTGAACTGTGGTGCTAATGAAGACTCTTGAGAGTCCCTTGGACTGCAAGGAGATCCAACCAATCCTAAAGGAAATTAACCCTGAATATTCCTTGGAAGGACTGATGCTGAAGCTGAAGCTCCAATACTTTGGCTACCTGATGCAAATTTTTTCCGGTAGTGATGTACATATGTGAGAGTGGAACCATTAAAAAAGCTGGTATCAAAGAATTGTGGTCCTTTTGAACTGTGGTGCTAATGAAGACTCTTGAGAGTCCCTTGGACTGCAAGGAGATCCAACCAATCCTAAAGGAAATTAACCCTGAATATTCCTTGGAAGGACTGATGCTGAAGCTGAAGCTCCAATACTTTGGCTACCTGATGCAAAGAGCCGACTCCTTGGAAAAGAGCCTGATGCTGGGAAAGACTGAAGGCAAAAGGAGAAGAGGGCAGCAGAGGATAAGATGGTTAGATATAACATCAGTGACTCAATGAAACTGAACTTAAGCAAACTCTGGGAGATAGTGAAGGACAGGGAAGCCTGGCATGCTGCAGTCCATGGGGTTACCAAAGAGCTGGACATGACTTAGTGACTGAACAACAACAAAATCTGTCAATTTGGCAGTTAGAATCAGGCAGACATCCAATTTTTAAAATCTGGACTGACAAAGCCTTCATAACCTGGACTCAGCCTCTTTCCAATGACCCTATTTCACTTGCCCTTTCTTTTACTCTGTGGCAGTCAAATGGCTTTCCTGTGCTCAAGTACACTAAGCTTGTTCCACGTCGGGGCTGGGCTTCACACTTGCTGCTTCCTGTGCCTAGAGTGATCTTCTCCTTGACCTTTACCAGTTTGATTTTTCTTTCCTTCATTAATTTTCTAGTCAAAAGTCACCTACTCACATATGTTGACCACCGAATATCCACAGCTCCTACCTGGCCCCTTCACTCTCTAAACTTTGCCCCACTTGATTTTTTCTTCAAGGCACTTTTGCTGTGCTAAGTCACTCAGTTGCGTCTGACTCTCTGTGATATCACAGACTGTAGCCCTCCAGGCTCCTCTGTCCATGGGATTCTCTAGGCAAGAATACTGGAGTGGGTTGCCATGCCCTCCTCCAGGGGATCTTCCTAACCCAGGGATCAAACCCAGGTCTTCTACATTGCAGGCGGATTCTTTACTGTCTGAGCCACTAGGGAAGCACTACATAAACTTATTTTTGTGTGTGTGTTTAGAATCTGTCTTCTCCCAGTTGAATACAAGCTTTGGAAGGGCAAAGTTTTGCTTCTCTCTTATAATTCCTGTGTTCCTAGCACTTTCAATGGTGTCAAGTACAAAATAAATGCTTGAAAAAGGTGTGTTGAATGAAAAACTATATTCTAATTTTCAAACAATAGTATGAAAAAATGATGCCATTTTTATAATGTTACAAAGCACAGACACAATAAGCTATTGTTCAAAGCGGCATTTAAGTGATTTCCATCTAGTACTGTCTGGCCATAGGCACAAGCTTCTAGGTTCACTGAAACACCCAGTCTCATTGCAACCCTGACTCATATTTTCTACAAGACAAATAAAAATGCTAAAAAGTACTCAAATTGAGACTGTTCAGCTAGCTATTATTGCATGAATATCTAGAGCTAAGCAGAAGAAAAAGTAGACAGGCATACTCACTTTTATTTTTTAAACCATGAATGGGACAGTGACTTCTACTGTCACTAATGGAAAACTTCAAGAGATGTATAAGTCCCATCCTAACAAGAAAAAATCTGGGAAATCTACAAAATCATACATTTTCTTAAGCCTACCTAAAGCTAAGTTTTCAGAGAAATTGAGTATGCTGAGTTCCAAAGGAAAGATGGGACACAAGAACTGTTTCACATTTGACTAAACACAAGAGAAAAAAGCAACCTGGTTGAAAGAAAAGAAGAAATCAGCAAAATAAACAATCCTGTATGGCTGACTGTGGATTACTGTGACAATTTATAATCCCTAGAAGAACAGATACAAGGGATACCTTCTATCATCAGTAATGTACTCATTCACAAGCTCTTTTTCATAAGCCTCCACTAGAAGCTTACAAAAGAAGATGGGGGTCAGAGCAGGATGTCCAAATGAGCCTCGCTGCAGGAGCACAGACATAAAATATGCCCATTCTCTGAACCATTATGTGAAACACAAGCATGCAGCAACAGGTTTAGGAAATCCTACTGTCCCTAGCAGCCAGGGAGGATAGGAACAAAAGTTGCCTGCATCTGAGTGTAGAGAGAAATCCTTAATGTGGCCCATACATGCAAAGTGTTCATGAAATTGGAACATGAACACTGAGAAAAATGTCATGGCACCCCAAACCCAAGGTAGTAGCAGCCCACTGTTAGAAGTATGTAATAGCTAATGTGTACTGAATGCAACGATCACAACAAAAACTCAAACCCAGTGCAACTACTGACTAGATTCACTCAACTTCCCAGATTTGATTTGGCAGAGGAAGAAATAAGCCCATTTCCAGCCATTAGTTCAGTTCAGTTCAGTCACTCAGTCATATCCACTCTTTGCAACCCCATTGACTGCAGCACACCAGGCTTCCCTGTTCATCATCAACTCCTGGAGCCTACTCAAACTCACGTTTATCACGTCAGTGATGCCATCCAACCATCTCATCCTCTGTTGTCCCCTTCTCCTCACACCTTCAATCTTTCTCAGCATCAGGGTCTTTTCCAAGGAGTCAGTTTTTCTCATTAGATGGCCAAAGTATTGAAGTTTCAGCTTCAGCATCAGTCCTTCCAATGAATATTCAGGATTGATTTCCTTTAGGATGGACTGGTTGGATCTCCTTGCAGTCCAAGGGACTCTCAAGAGTCTTCCCCAACACCACAGTTCAAAAGCATCAATTCTTCAGTGCTCAGCTTTCTTTATTGTCCAACTCTCACATCCATACATGACTACTGGAAAAATCATAGCTTTGACTAGACGAACATTTGTTGGCAAAGCAATGTCTCTGCCTTTTAATATGCTGTCTAGGTTGGTCATAGCTTTTCTTTCAAGGAACAAGCATCTTTATATTTCATGGCTGCAGTCAAAATCTGCAGTGATTTTGGAGGCCAAAATAAATAAATTCTCTTATTGTTTCCATTGTTTTCCCATCTATTGGCCATGAAATAATGGGACCGGATGCCATGATCTTCGTTTTCTGAATGTTGAGCTTTAAGCCAACTTTTTCACTCTCCTCTTTCCTTTTGTCTAGAAGCTCTTTAGTTCTTCTCCACTTTGTGCCATAAGGGTGGTGTCATCTGTACATCTGAGGTTACCAATATTTCTCCCAGCAATCTTGATTCCAGCTTGTGCTTCATCCAGCCCAGCATTTCTCATGATGTATTCTGCATATAAGTTAAATAAGCAGGGTGACAATATACAGCCTTGATGTACTCCTTTCCCAATCTGGAACCAGCCTGTTGTTCCATGTCCAGTTCTAACTGTTGCTTCTTGACCTGCATACAGATTTCTCATGAGGCAGGTCAGGTGCTCTGGTATTTCTATCTCTTGAAGCATTTTCCACAGTTTGTTGTGATCCACACAGTCAAAGGCTTTGGCATAGTCAATAAAGCAGAAGTAGATGTTTTTCTGGAACTCTCTTCCTTTTTCAGTGATCCAGTGGCAATTTGATACCTGGTTCCTCTGCCTTTTCTAAATCCAGCTTGAACATCTGGAATTTAATGGTTCACATACTGTTGAAGCCTGGCTTGGAGGATTTTGAGCATTACTTTGCTTGTGTGTGAGATGAATGCAATTGTGCAGTAATTTGAACATTCTTTGGATTGGAATGAAAACTGACCTTTTCCAGTCCTGTGGCCACTGCTTCATTTTCCAGATTTGCTTGCATACTGAGTGCAGCACTTTCACAGCTTCATCTTTTAGGATTTGAAATAGCTCAACTGGAATTCCATCACCTCCATCAGTTGTGTCCAACTCTTTGTGACCCCATGGACTGTACAGTCCATGGAATTCTCCAAGCCAGAATACTGGAGTGAGTAGCTAGCTATTCCCTTTTTCAGGGGANAGTGCAGCACTTTCACAGCTTCATCTTTTAGGATTTGAAATAGCTCAACTGGAATTCCATCACCTCCATCAGTTGTGTCCAACTCTTTGTGACCCCATGGACTGTACAGTCCATGGAATTCTCCAAGCCAGAATACTGGAGTGAGTAGCTAGCTATTCCCTTTTTCAGGGGATCTTCCCAACCTAGGGATCAAGCCCAGATCTCCCGCATTGCAGACAGATTCTTTACCAGCTGAGCCACAAGGGAAACCCATTTCCAGGCATAAATATTATTTATTTCAGTTTATACCCTTCTTCTATACAACACTTGGCATTTAATTGAAAGTATGGCATACAAAAAAGTTAATATAAAAATCACCCATTGTCAAGTGAACAAGCAGTCACTAGTACTAGACCCTGAGATGACCCAGATGTTGGAAGTTTCCAACAGCTACTTTAAAATATCTATAATTAACATGCTAAATGATACAGTAGAAACGGTTGGCAATATGCATGAACAAATGAAAAATCTCATCAAAGAGATAAAACCTTTGAAAAAAGAATAAAATAGAATGTTGGAAATGCAAACAGATTCTATTCTACCTATAGTATACATCCCTTTTAAATTTTCTTTAGCTACTAGAAAAGTTTAATGGCATATATGTATACCTTGGTTTTTACATATCTTTATATAGAATAAATGTCATTTCCTAAATTCAGACTTAACCAACTCTTAAAATATCAAACATTTGTGTCTGATATTGCTGTGTATCTCAGTCGCCACCAGAAATGCTGCTGCTGCTGCGTCCAACTCTGTGCGACTCCATAGACGGCAGCCCACCAGGCTTCCCCGTCCCTGGGATTATCCAGGCAAGAACACTGGAGTGGGTTGCCATTTCCTTCTTCAATGCATGAAAGTGAAAAAGTGAAAGTGAAGTTGCTCAGTTGTTTTCAACTCTTCGCGAACCCATGCAAGCCCCTCCAAATCTTCCATTATGTGAATTCTCACCCTGGGAATATTTTACACAGTTATGAGNCCTGGGATTATCCAGGCAAGAACACTGGAGTGGGTTGCCATTTCCTTCTTCAATGCATGAAAGTGAAAAAGTGAAAGTGAAGTTGCTCAGTTGTTTTCAACTCTTCGCGAACCCATGCAAGCCCCTCCAAATCTTCCATTATGTGAATTCTCACCCTGGGAATATTTTACACAGTTATGAGATAATTTGTGTCTCCTCTTCTCCCCAGCTCCTTCTCCTGAAACTGTTAAAAAGAGATGGAGTCTCAACTTAGCTACTTACTATGCATATGGATTTGAAAATGGTAATTTGCCTTTGTGTTTTAATTTCCTATCAATATAATTAAAGATAACTACCAGCTCACAAGTTGTCAGAATAATAAATAATATTGTCCAAAGGATTTTATATAGAAAACACCCAATAAATTGTAGCTATGATTACTATAACTTCTTGCTTGTGTTTACAGTAGTTCTTGTATACTTGAATATGGTGTCTATAGAGCATATAATCATCTGTAACTGAAGCAAGGGATGTTTGTCATGAGTGTGTGTATGCTCAGTAACTCAGTTGTGTCCAACTCTTTGTGACCCCATGGACTGTAACACTCCAGGTTCCTCTGTCCTTGGAATTTTCCAGGTAAAAATACTGGAGCAGGTTCCCATTTCCTGCTTCAGGGATGGCAACCCACTCCATGGGATCTTCTGGATCTAGGAATTGAAACTGGGTCTACTGCATCTCCTGCATTGGCAGGTGGATTCTTTACCACTGAACTACCTGGGAAGCCACTGTCATGAGTATAAAAGTTAAAAACCCCTGGATTCATGGCAACATAATCAGAAGAATCATACCAGACTTCTGGTCCCTAGTTTCCTCAAGTGTAAAATGACTGAGCCAAACAATCTCCAAGATCTCTTCAAATTCTAAAATTCTACAATTTCAAACCCATGGGAATCCTTAAATCATGATTTTTTATAAGATATAGGAGTCCCAGGGACAGGGGAGCCTGGTGGGCTGCGTGTATGGGGTCGCACAGAGTCAGACACGACTGAAGCGACTTAGCAGCAGCAGCAGGAGTTCTCTTTCTCTTTGTAAGTCAAATAAAATCTTTACTATTCCTACCATGAGTTAATATACAGTGTAAAGGAGATATCTATAGGAGATAGGCTGAAATCTGGTATCTATCTAAGGATGAATGAATGAAAAGATGATACACCTATGCAAGCATCTAGTGTTCACATACATTCATTTTTATTGCATAGCAAGTAGCTATATTATCTTGTCTTTTATCTTTCACACTCAGAGTTCTATCTCAGTTTATTCTGTGTTATTTTTCTGATGTGAATTTTTATTTTGATCTTCAACAATCTTCAACAAAGAACCATGATCATTAACCAATCACCACCTAGCATACCCCTGAATCTCCACTAAATATTTTCATCAGTAAAACTTTACTTTTATACTTTGAACAAAATATTTTTTCATCATTTGCCTTTTTTTTTGAACTACAGGTGGAAACATTAATGAAACTAATATACATCACATGATAGATTAACACAAAACATTTGTTGTTGCCATTAAGAAGGCTCATTGGGTTTGAAATTATTACAAGTAAGATATTCCAAAGAAGGGTGGTATCAGAATTTTAGTTTTTAAAACATCACCATTATGGCTACCAAAAGACTTTGGACTAGTGCCACTCTGGATTTCCAAATAAATACAGAAAAGGTAACTTTATAAGAAAGGTTAAGTCATTTATATCACACAGACTTTTCTATAAGATCAACATCAAATATTTGGAAATAACTGAGTTCTAGCTAAAATGTTTGTATTTTACTCAAATGTTATGTAAGCTCAATTCCACCAGGGAAAACAATTTTATATTAAAACAAGGAGATAAAACTGTCTCTAACTCCAGGAAAATTATAAGCACTAGCAACACTTTTGCCCTCAGTGAGTCTCTCCCATCAGGAAGCTTCCATAAGCCTCTTATTCTTCTCCATCAGAGGGCAGACAGACTGAAAACCACAATCATAGAAAACTAACCAATCTGATCACAGGGACCACAGCCTTGTCTACTCAATGAAACTATGAGACATGCCATGTAGAGCCACCCAAGAAGGACAACACATGGTGGAGAGTTCTGACAAAATGTGGTGCACTGGAGAAATGAATGGCAAACCACTTCAGTTATTCTTGCCTTGATACCCCATGAACAGTATGAAAAGGCAAAAAGATAGGACACTGAAAGATGAAATCCCCAGGTCAGTAGGTGCCCAATATGCTACTGAAGATTAGTGGGGAAATAATTCCAGAAAAAAAGAAGAGATGGAGCTGAAGCAAAAACAACACCCAGTTGTGGATGAGACTGGTGATGGAAGAAAGGTCTGATGCTGTAAAGAGCAATATTGCATAGGAACCTGGAATGTTAGTTCCATGAATCAAGGCAAATTGGAAGTGGTCAAATAGGAGATGGCAAGAGTGAACATTGACGTTTTAGGAATTAGTGAACTAAAATGGACTGGAATGGGTGAATTTAACTCATTTGACCATTATATCTACTACCGTGGGAAAAAAGAAGGAATGGAGTAGCCATCATAGTCAACAAAAGAGTCCAAAATGTACTGGATTGCATTAATTGGATGCAATCTCGAAAACAACAGAATGACCTCTGTTCATTTCCAAGNTTCACTAGATGTGTATAAGAGACAGATCTACTACCGTGGGAAAAAAGAAGGAATGGAGTAGCCATCATAGTCAACAAAAGAGTCCAAAATGTACTGGATTGCATTAATTGGATGCAATCTCGAAAACAACAGAATGACCTCTGTTCATTTCCAAGGCAAACCATTCAATATCACAGTAATTCAAGTCTATGCCCTGACCAGTAATGCTGAAGCAACTGAAGTTGAACAGTTCTATGAAGACCTCTAAAGCCTTCTAGAACTAACACCCCCAAAAGACGTCCTTTTCATTATAGGGGACTGGAATGCAAAAGTAGCAAATCAAGAAACACCTGGAGTAGTAGGCAGATTTGTCCCTGGAGTACAGATGAAGCAGGGCAAAGGCTAATGGAGCTTTGCCAAGAGAATAGACTGGTAACAGCAAACACCCTCTTCCAACAACACAAGAGAAGACTACACACAGACATCACCAAATGGTCAGTACTGAAATCAGATTGATTATAGTCTTTGCAGCCAAAGATGGAGAAGCTCTATATAGTCAGCAAAAACAAGACCAGAGGCTGACTGTGGCTCAGATCATGAACTCCTTATTACCAAATTCAGACTTAAATTGAAGAAAGTGGGGGAAACCATTAGACCATACAGGTATGACCTAAATCAAATCCCTTACAATAATACAGTGGAAGTGACAAGTAGATTCAAGGGACTAGATCTGACAGAGTGCCTGCAGAACTATGGACAGAGGTTTGTGACACTGTACAAGAGGCAGGAATCAAGACCATCCCCAAGAAAAAGAAATGCAAAAATGCAAAATAGTTGTCTGAAGAGGCCTTACAAATAGCTGTGAAAAGACAAGAAGCAAAAGGCAAAGGTGAAAAAGAAAGATATACCTATTTGAATGCAGAGTTCCAAAGATTAGCAAGGAGAGATAAGAAAGCTTTCCTCAGTGATCAATGCAAAGAAATAGAGGAAAATAATAGAATGGGAAAGTCTAGAGATCTCTTCAAGAAAATTAGAGATATCAAGGGAACATTTCATGCAAAGATGGGCACAATAAAGGATAGAAATGGTATGGACCTAACAGAAGCAAAGACATTAAGAAGAGGTAGCAAGAATACACAAAAGAACTATACAAAAAAGATCTTCACGACCTAGATAATCACAATGGTGTGATCACTCAGCTAAAGCCAGACATCCTGGAATGTGAAGTCAAGTGGGCCTTAGAAAGCATCACTACAAACAAAGCTAGTGGAGGTGATGGAATTCCAGTTGAGCTGTTTCAAATCCTAAAAGATGGTGCTGTGAAAGTGCTGTACTCAATATGCCAGCAAATCTGGAAACTCAGCAGTGGCCACAGGACTGGAAAAGGTCAGTTTTCATTCCAGTCCCAAAGAAAGGCAATGTCAAAGAGTGCTCAAACTACCGCACAATTGCACTCATCTCACACACTAGCAAAGTAATGCTCAAAATCCTCCAAGCCAGTCTTCAACAGTAAGCGAACCATGAACTTCCATATGTTTAAGCTGGATTTAGAAAAGGAAGAGGAACCAGAGATCAAATTGCGAACATCCATTGGATCATCAAAAAAGCAAGAGTTCCAGAAAAACATCTACTTCTGCTTTATTGACTATGCCAAAGCCTTTGACTGTGTGGATCACAATAAACAGTGGAAAATTCTTAAAGAGATGGGATTACCAGACCAGCAGACTTGCCTCTTGAGAAACCTGTATTCAGGTCAGGAAGCAACAGAACTGGTCATGGAACAACATACTGGTTCCAGATTGGGAAAGGAGTACATCGAGGCTGTATATTGCCACCCTGCTTATTTACTTAAATGCAAAGTACATCATGAGACATTCCAGGCTGGATGAAGCACAGGCTGGAATCAAGATTGCTGGGAGAAATACCAATAAGCTCAGATATGCAGATGACACCACCCTTATGGCAGAAGCAAAGAAGAACTAAAGAGCCTCTTGATGAACATGAAAGAAGAGAGTGAAAAAGGTAGCTTAAAGCTCAACATTCAGAAAACTAAAATCATGGCATCCAGTCCCATTACTTCATGGCAAATAGATGGGAAAACAATGGAAACAGTGAGACTTTATTTTTTGGGGGTCCAAAATCATTGCAGATTGTGACTGCAGCCAGGAATATAAAAGATGCTCACTGCTTGGAAGAAAAGCCATGACCAACCTAGACAGCATATTATAAACCAGAGACATTACTTTACCAACAAAGGTTCATCTAGTCAAACTATGGTTTTTCCAGTAGTCAGGTATGGATGTGAGAGTTGGACTATAAAGAAAGCTGAGCACCGAAGAAGTGATGCTTTTAAACTGTTATGTTGGCAAAGACTCTTGAGAGTCGCTTGGACTGCAAGGAGATCCAACCAGTCTATCGTAAAGGAAATCAATCCTGAATATTCACTGGAAGGACAGATGCTGAAGCTGAAACTCCAATACTTTGGCCACCTGATGTGAAGAACTGACTCCTTGGGAAAGACCCTGATGCTGGGAAAAATTGCAGGTGGGAGGAGAAGGGGACAACAAAGGATGAGATGATTGTTTGGCATCACTGACTCAATGGACATGAGTCTGAGTAAACCCCGGGAGTTGGTAATGGACTGCGAGGCCTGTCATGATGCAGCCCATGGGGTCACAAAGGGTCAGACACAACTGAGTGACTGAACTGAACTGAAGAACATTTAAAATACAACCAACTAGTTTGAACTATGGAAAAGGGTGTTAAAAAATATTCATTTCAAGATCAAGTAACTTGAAGAGAAGTCCAAGATGACAACACAGGAAGATTATTCCTGTGTTATACAACCTCCTGGCTAAAGTCTGTGAGCAGAAGTGATTGTGGAACTCCCTTGCCCCCTGGCTGGGGTTGGAGAATACCAACAAATTAGGCTTTCTCCTGTTTCCAACCTGAGGCTAGTACAAGTGCATAGCAAGGCACTCTATCCTTCATTGCTGAAGCATGTAGACATGTACAGTCAAGACATTTTCATACTGCCTTTCTTTTTTAAATAAAGTTTTAATTTTAGAACTAAGACCTTGCACAGCCAAATTAAACATTTTAATAAATAAAAAAAAAAAAAAGAAAAAATTATAATTATAAAATCGATGTGAAGGTAGCACACAGTGTTCTTACATATACCACTTTCCCCTATTATTAACAAACTACAACATATTTGTCATAATTAATGAAACAACATAGAAAGAAAGAAAGAAAGTGAAGTCGCTCAGCCATGTCCAACTCTTTGCAACCCCATGGACTGTAGCCTACAACGCTCCTCCATCCATAGGATTTTCTAGGCAAGAGTACTGGAGTGGGTTGCCATATCCTTCTAAGCAGACAGCATACCTTGCTTCTTCATCTCTCCAACTGCCTTGCTAAAGCCAGCAGGTGTGCACAATCCATACAAGGGACATGACTCCATCATCTCGTTCTAGTGGTCAAGGGAGCTGACGCTCCTGATCTCCACAGGAGTAATAACTGGAAAGACTGTTCTTGCCAAGCCACCACTCCCAGGGCACTGCATAGAGAACAGACTAAAACACAAACTCATTCTTTCAGTGAAAATAGTCTATTTGATAGAAGCACAGACTTTGAGTTTCCCACACATCTAGAGACTAAGGAAGCACTCTCAGGTAACATAAGGAGACATCAACCTCACAAATATCCCAGGTCTCACTATGGCTCAATGAAATCTCTCAGAAAGGAGCTTACATACTCTTCTAGAGCCTCAATTTTCACAACTGTCTCCCACAAGACACCTCCGGATTTTGACTTGACACCTGAAGGCCTCACAAAACAGCATGTATTTATATAGTTTAAAAGTTGTTTAAAAGCTGCTGCCTGAGGTTCTGGGCAATCAGCCGGATACTATAGTGAAAGTGTTAGTCGCTCAGTCACGTTAGACTCTGCAACCCCATGGACTGTAGCCCACCAGGCTCCTCTATCCATGGAATTCTCCAGCAAGAATATTAGACTACTTGTAGTCAATGATTCCCTACTCTTACCTGGGGAAGATTCCCTTCTCCAGGGGCTCTTTTTGACCCAGGGATCAAACCCAGGTCTCCTGCATTCTGGCAGATTCTCTACCAATTGTGCCACCACCTAGGAAGCCTAGGTGCTAAATGGGATTCTTCCAGTTGAACACTGACAGCTCTTGGAATACCCTCAACAAATGGAGCCCATTAAGAATAAATCAGGCAATATAGACAATCTCAAAGGTCTGGAAACAGCCAAGGGTAAGATTAAACAAGGAGAATTATCATAAACAAAGTGACTTCTTCAAGACAAAGAGGTAGCTGTTTCACCAAATGCAGAGAAACAGACACAAAGACTCAAGCAAAATGAGGTAACAGAGAGTGACTTAAAAAATAATTTGAAATAAAGATCCTCAAGATGCCCACTGAACTAGGAAGAATGGGTGAACACAATGAGAACTTCTACAAAGAGAAAACATAAGAAAGTATCAAACAGAAGTCACAAAGGTGAATACTTTTGATAAATGCACCGGAGGGGTTCAAGAGCAAACTAAATAAAGCAGAAGAATGGTTCAGCAAGCTTCAAAATAGTGCAGTGGAACTTACCCACACAAAGCACCAAAAGGGAAAAAAAAAAAAAAAGAATTTAACACATGAAGATAACTTAAGGAACCTCTTGGACAATGTCAAGCAGAATAACATTCACATTATAGAGGTCCTAGAAGAAGAAGATAAAAGAGGGCAGAAATCTTATTTGAAGAAATGTGGTTTAAAAAAAAAAAAAAAAGCAAAGGAAAGGAGGGATAGAATGGAAAAGAAAGGGAAAAAGGAAACGAGAAAAATGCCTGAAAATTTACCTAACTTAGGGAAGAAAACAGACATCTAGGTCCAGGAAGAGCCAAAGATTCCAAATAAGATGAAACCAAGGATATCCATACCAAGACAAACTGTAATTAAAATTTTTAAAGTTAAAAAGAAATTTCCAAAAACAGCAAGAGAAAAACAAATTACTATTTATAAGCAAACTCTATAAAGTTATAAGCAGATTTCTCAGCAGAAACTTTGCAGGATAGAAGGAAGCAGCATGACATATTTAAAATGATAAAGGGAAAAAAAAAAATACTTCCAACCAAAAATACTCTATTCAGCAAAGTTATCATTTAGATTTGAAGAGAAGAAAAAGAGCTTTTCAAACAAGCAAAAACTAAAGTAATTTATAACTACTAAATCAGTCCAACAAGAAATTTTACAAGGAAAGCTGAAAAGAAATGGCACAATACCAAGAAAACATAAAGGTAAAAACCTCACTGGAAATTTATAGCAAACATTGTAGATTAATTACTTATAAAGTGACTAAGGAGGCCAAAAGACAGAAGCAGTAAAATTAACTAAAGCTACAATAATTCGTTAAAAGATATATAAGACTTTTAAGTGTGCAAAGCAGCAAAACTGTAAGATGTAGGGGGCAATAAAAACGTAGTTTTGGAATGTGTTGAAATTTAAGTTGCTATCAACTTAAACTGTTATATACATAGTAAAATGTATGTGAACCACACAGTAATCACAAAGCAGAAACATAGTAAATACACAAAAGAAAACAAGAAAGGAATCTAAACACAGAGCTAAAGAAAGGTGTCAAACTACAAGGCAAAGGAGAAAGAAGAAAGGAACAGAAAGGAAAACAAAAATAGCAAACAATAACAAAATATATACCTACCAATAATTACTTTAAATGTACATGGGCTAAATTATACAAATGACAGAGAATAGATAAAAAAAACAAGACACATCTATAGACTGCCTAGAAAAGATCCATTTCAGAAGTAAGGACACTTAGAGATGAAATTAAAGATGTGAAAAAAGATACTCCATGCAAATGGAAATGAAAATAAAACTGGTACAACTAGGCATATCAGAAAAATTAGATTCCAAAACAGAAAACGTAATAAAAGACAAAGAAGGACATTATAATAATATAGGGGTCAATTCAGCAACAAGACAAAACATTTATAAATACATATGCACACAATAAAGAAACTATAAGTATCTAAAACAAGTATTAATAGACATAAAAAGGGAGAAATTGACAGCAATACAGTAAGATAGGAGATTTTTACACTCTACTTACATGTATAAATTTATAAATGTATACTTACATATATATAAATATAAGAACTGAGATTTTATATCTATATATAAATATAAGAACTAAGAACTGGTTCTTTAAAATGATAAGCAAACCGACAAGCCTTTAGCTAGACTCACCAAGACAAAACTCAGAAATGAAAGAGAAGTTTCGGGACTTCCCTGGTGGTCCAGTGGCTAAGACGCAACGCTCCTAATGCAAGGGGCTCAGGTTTGATCCCTGGTCAGAGAACTAGATTCCACATGCCTCAGCTAAAGATCCTGCATGCTGCAACGAGACCTGAGACAACCAGATTAATAAACACTTTTTAAAAAAGAAAGAAGCTCCAACTGATATCACAGAAAGTTCCAACTGATACCAGTATCATAAGATACTACTTTGAGCAATTACATGCCAACAAATTGGACAACCTAGAAGAAAAGATGACACCCCACTCCAGTACTCTTGCCTGGAAAATCCCACGGATGGAGGAGCCTGGTAGGCTGCAGTCCATGGGGTCGCTAAGAGTCGGATACGACTGAGCGACTTCCTTTTCACTTTTCACTTTCATGCATTGGAGAAGGAAATGGCAACCCACTCCAGTGTTCTTGCCTGGAGAATCCCAGGGACGGGGGAGATTGGTGGGCTGCCGTCTATGGGGTCTCACAGAGTCAGACACGACTGAAGCAACTTAGCAGCAGCAGCAACAGAAGAGGAAAAGAAGACATTCCCAGAAATTAATGAAATCAAACAAGTTGAAAGTGAGAAGAGGTTTAAAGTTTTACAGAAGAAAATTTATTTCAGGCCATTCTCCTCTTAGTTTATGAGACCTATGATAAAATGAAGTAGCATCCAATGTATACCTCGTGCAGGACCTTATCAGTCTTCTGAATAATCTCATAGACACAATGATAGAAGAAGTCATATTTTCCAGAGACTATAAATTTAAGACTATAGTAAGAGTCAAATACCATATTTTTTTGATGGCTTACCAAAAGTAAGTACTTAAAATAGCATAATGTTACTATAACTGTTTTATTTTAAATTGCTTTATTCCTACTTTCACAAAGCTGAATGCTAAGAAAAGAACATCTAAGAGCCAGAGACAATATATTTAGACTCTCAGGGAATCAAAGGAAAGAAAGCAGAAAAAATTGTGCCTGAGAACATCTTGAGGAAGGGTACTGGAGGGTACTGGCCCAGGACAAACCAGAAATGCAGATGAGCAACAGGGGAGGCAGTGCCCAGTGGCCAAAAGCCAACTCTGGCAGATCCAGAGAACTCTTGAGCAGTTCTATATCCTATGGTTCCAGAGTTAACAGGATTAATATCCTGAAATGATCAGAGAAGTCAGAAGTAATTGTCTCAATCTAGAGTTTCTGACATTGGAAATGAGATTAATCGATCTATGTTCAGTAATTCAAAATGTATAACAGAAGTAGTATCACATAAATTATACTATATATTCAGTAGATACAAACTTCCTTAGTGTAGACCTATACAATGAGAAACACTAAAGATTGTCCCTGATAGTACAAAAATGAATTAAAAATTTTGAGACATCTGGAAAATATCTAGACAGGGAAATGAGGGTCAAAGGGAATATGTGATATTTTCCTCTCCTACTGCCTTTTGCTTTGTCATTTTTCCCTGTGTTCTCTTCCTTCCATCCTTCCCTTTTTTCCCCCTTTCTTCTTCTATTCTCCTATTATTTTGTATTTGTTTTTAATCTCTAAGTTTTACTAGCTAAAAGTCAACCATCTGTTTTAGATCACTGGCAGACCCTGAATGAAAACTGTCCCCTTGAATCTCCTACAACCAGTACCAACAAATTTTTATGTTTCTTGCAGCCCACACAGACACATAGCTGACACAACACACAGCAAAAAATGCTTTCACTTGCAAGTTAATCTTTTTGCTACAGATTTTATCGTCTTAAGAAACAAGCTGGTCTGGGGCTTCTTTGGTGGTTAGGTGGTTAAAAGTCCACCTGGCAATACAGGAGATGCCTGCTCAATCCCTGATCTGGGAATTTCCCACATGCTGCAGGCAACTAAGCCCATGTTCTGCAACTACTAAGCTAATGCTCCAGAGTTCAAGAGCCCCAACTACCGGATCTGTATGCTGCAACTACTGAAGCCCATGTGCCTGGAGCCCGTGATCCCCTAAAAGAGAAGTCAATACAATAAGAAGTTGGTGCACCCCAACTATAGAAAAGCTTCTGTGCAAGGAAGACTCACCACAGTCAATAAATAACTAAATAAATCTTAAAAAAAAAAAAAAAAAGAAAGAAACACACACTTCGTTCAAAGAGGTCATATACCTTCTGGCTTGCTCCATCTTCTACATAGCCTCGTGTGCATGTGAAGTCACTTCAGTCACGTCTGACTCTCTGTGACCCAATGGACCATAGCCCACCAGGCTCCTCTGCCTATGGGATTCTCCTGGCAAGAATACTGGAGTGGGCTGCCATTTCCTTCTCCAGGCGCTCTTTCCAGCCCATGGATTGAACTGTGTCTCTTAAGTCTTCTGCATTGGCAGGCAGGCTCTTTACCTATAGCAACACCTGGCAAGCCCCCGATAGCCTGGTGGCCTGAGTGAAAGTCATTCTCTGAGATTTTGAAAGTAAGAAAGTAAGCTTACATTTACCTTAAGCAACTAAACTAACCCAAAAGACTAATAATAAATAAAGAAATAAAAAGCTTCATGTTCCTCAACTATTATACCTTCTATTGAGTCATAGTTCTTGGTTTCAGATCCTATCCTGGTTCTTTGAATTCAGGTCTGGGAATCACTAATGTCTTATTATGTACCCACATTTCATTTCTCTTAGAGCTTGTTTAAATGCACCAGTCGTGGCATGATGTTATGATTTCTGAAAGAAATGGCATAGTATTTACCACTTAGAGGAGCTCCCTTCCAATCAGTGATATTGTGGCAAGACACAGCTGTTACAAGGAGAGTGTAACTCAGGTCCTGCAGATGTCTCCCGAACAGACTGATACCTGCTTAGAAAGTCCTTTCCTCCTGGGCCTAAAGAGGATATCCTTCCCTTCCCTACTGGGAGATTGGTCATCTCTCCCAAAGAGTCCAAAGGTTTCCACCATCTGTTGGATATGCATTCAAAGCACATACAGAAACTGATACATTGAGAGACATGGGGTCTTGTTTGGGGCAATTCTGAGGCACTTTAAAATTTCATTGTACCTTGGATCATTCATTCTCACTAAGTGAGGCTACCTCAATTTTCATGCAATGAATGATGTACACTTTTTTTGCAAGCTAGTTGTTTCCTGTATCTACGTTCCTGTTGCTGTTGATCATGTCTTTCTCTGCTACTCCATGACTAAGCTTTTCACTTACCCAATCCCACCCAAATTGGATTTCTAACACCACCTTTTTACTTTGGAATAAAGTCCCATTGGTCAAATTCAATTCACGTGACTTTAGCAGATACTCCCAATAAGCCAGTAGAAGCCAGTAATTGGTATAAATTAGAAAGCTGTACCAGTTTCAAACTTCAAAGATTAAAATTGGCAGCATGAACCCTGAGTACTCTGTACTTTTCCATTAATTTTGCCCTTGGGTCTCCTGTATATTCTCGTTTAGGCCACTGATGTTTTGTCACTTTTCTGCTCACAAAGCACATTTGTCTTGTCCCTTTCTTTTTGCAGAGCTGCCTAGATCTACTCCAAGCAATAAATGTGAAAATGAAAAGGGTAACAAAAAGTACATCATCATTACTAGTAACAATTTATTTAAAAAAGGTCAAACCCACAATTTCTCAAACCTCCCAGCTCTAATGTGTCACCCAGCACTCAGAACAAGGCTTTGCACTTCTCACTCTGCTTTATTCAGAGTGGTACAAGACACATTGTCTCCTGTCTTCTTCCAGTCTCATCAGTAATAACAGAAGTCTGTGCTTTCACATTTATAGTTCATATCCAGGCCATGGATGTAGGGTGCCTAGGCAAATATGCAGAGATTTGAGAGAAGCACTTTAAGAGTTTATGTTCCTAAAGGACAAAGGAGCATCATGGGGGGAAATTCCATCCTAAGAAACAGAAGCTGAAGCACAAATGTTTGATTGAGTACAATAGACCAGACTGAGAAGAAAGATTCAGGTTATCCTACAGTTTTAAACATGATCTTCCAAGGTGCAAATAGAATGATGCTATTAAACATGCTTTCAGCTCTCAATTCATGATGCTTACTTGGTAGGGAGATAGTTTTAAAACTAGGGGGTAAATAAACAATTACATGCTAACCCAATTAATTACAATTTTGATAAGTTCTACAAATAGTAGCATGGGGTCATTAATACATAATTTCATGCTGTAAGATTCATTATTTCCTCAATAAATATTAGCACCTACTTGGGTTCAACACACGGCTACTCCAGTCCTCAGGCTAAGTGAAATACAAAATGACTTCACATGAGATATCACCATCCTGCCTTCACCAATCTTTTGTAGCCTCAGTGATGACACCAATAGGTGGAAACAGCCACAAAGTCATGCCCTTTGCAGTGAGTTATGTGCAGCCTCAGTGCCCTCATTTCAGACGCCAGCTCTCTGTACCATGAGCACAGACAACCTTGACAGGCAGATAGAAGCAACTACCTATAGGCTTTGATAGCAGTGCCTTTGAAGGGCATCAGTGTCATGGAAGAATAGTCATCATTAAAGCTAAGAAACCAGAAAGTAACAATATGACTATGGTTAAGAAGTAGTTGGGATGTTTTAGTTTCTGAAGACAATCAGAATTTTTTGAAAGAAAAATCAATCTAATGCTGATTAGGTAAATTCAACCAGGAAGTAAATGCTTTTATATTAGTTATAGATAGCTTCATTTTTATATCCTATCTGACATAGAAAACAAAAGATATAGAAAATATCCATACATGAATATCAATAATAGAGTTAGTAAAGTAATGTAGTTTTGAGTAAGGGATGTTTCAATACATGCCTCCTGCTGATGCAAAAGAGTGAATCTAGTATAAAACTGAAGCCAGAATGACAGATTTGGGGACAAAGGATTTCCTGTAAATCACATATCTTCCCCCCAACCCCATCAGAGAATACTAATAACTGGTAACAAGCATATTATCTGTTTTCTAAAATCTCTGTGCTTTGAGGAATATGTTGGTGTATATTATAAGAATATATGATATCACTTATATGTGGAATCTTAAAAAAGAAAAAAGAACTCATAGAAGCAGAGACCAGAATGATAGTTACCACAGGTAGAAGGTGAGAAGCAGGAAATGGGGTAAAGATGGTCAAAATGTACAAACTTAACAACCATAACATAAATAAGTTCCAGGAGTGTAGTGTACAGCATGGTGACCATAGTTAACAATACTGTATTGTATATTTGAAACCTGCTAAGAGAATAAATGGAGAAGGAAATGGCAACCCATTCCAATATTCTTGCCTGGAGAAATCCCATGGACAGAGGAGCCTAGCAGGCTACAGCCCTTGGGGTTGCAAAAGTCAGACACAACTTGGCGACTAAACCACCACCAAGAGAATAAATCTTAGAAGTTCTCATCATAAGGGGAAAAAAATGTGTAATTATGTGAGCAGAAGGCTGCTAACTAAATTCATTTAATTAAAGCAGAGAAGAGCAAAGCCTTGTAACCATTTCACAATGTATACATACATGTGTTGTATCATTGTGTTGTACCTCTTAAATTTATGTTGACATTTATATCTCAGTAAAGCCGGGAAAAAAAGATTTTTTACCTAAAAAATAAAAACCAAACAGCGTTAGAACCTCAAGATTCAGAAGCAGATTCATTGAAATTTAATGTGTTTGCCACTGGTTTTTCCTCTACCAACTCGGCTAGACCAGGCATGTCCAAAATTGGTTGTGTTGCCTGTATTTGACCAAATTAACCCTTATTTAAAAAAAAAAAAAAACACTTTAAAATTTTCTACAAAAAAATCAGTTTAGATATAATACTAATATAAAAACACAAGTAGGCAGCAAACAAAAGCAGAGCCAATATTCTTTCCATTCTAAGTATAAGCTCTCTGTCAGCTTTGAGATTAAACTTACAACAGTCCACATCCAACAAGAGCAGGCTCCAAAAACATGGATTTGTCAAGATTTTAAATATAGATCTACATCTATATTCACTACTTTTACCAAAGAACACTGTCCTAGTATACACTGTAACTTAAGATAATAGCTAATCAATTATATAGTCGTCAGTACCCTGAAAATGTCACCATCTATAGTCTAAAGACAAATATCTACAGTGTTACAGTGAGCCATGTAATTCTTTATCCTAGATAGGACAAATTTCGTAAAATATAATCTAAGAAATGAAAAATCTCTTCTGGGATTCCTTATTCCCCAATGCAAGCCCAAAAATGGTCATGACTTTGCAGTCAGCACTTGATCTACCTGAAGCAGTAAATACATGGCTGAAATTACTCACTGAATAAGGGATAGTGACTAAAATGCATTTCAGGCTATGATGCTTTCAGAGAATACATAGATACATCACTGAAATTCTGAAGACACAAGTATTAGAATAAATTACATAAGCATGGGAGGTTTATTATACAGTTGGATGAAAGAACAGATGTTTCTAACATCTCAGCATATGATATTTGCTAGATTCTGTTCAATAATGCATCAAGAACTATTTTTTGTGACACACTAAATGAAAAACTACACACATATGCACACATTCTCAACAGTAAATATATTCTTTAATTTTAAAAAATACGGGGCCTTATGAAAAAACACAGTAGAACCACTGATAGAATAGTACTTTAACTAGACTCTTTAAATGATAGATTAGACAGGTAATACAAATTCATTCAGTTATTGATCTACTCACTTATTCCAAGGTAATATTATACCCTTTTATTGCATGAGCAAGCAATTGGAGCCAAAAGGTTATAACCTCTCCTACCTCTTCATTCCTCAGGAATGATTCAGTCAACTCCATTTACTTTGCCATCCCACTTTGTCCTTTCATTTCATTCAAAGGCAGTAGAATGTATAGTAGTTATTAGCATTACTACTGATACAGTAATAACATCTACACTTCATTTCCACCATATGGAAAAGAATGATTTTCACTATACTAACATCTCAGAACTCTCACAATTAAATATACACAGACACACATGTATACACACATGCACACATACACACACACACACATGAAATGACTATGTATGTTATCAAGTCTGACACAAATATGAGCTATTAATAGTTTCTCTATTTATCTTAAACTGTGTTTTCTGTGTGTCCCAAAACCCTGAAGCATCCCAAAATTTTGTATCTACTCCTCTTCTTCTGAAGGTCTGGGAAACAACTATTTATTCCCAGGAATTAAGTTATTATTAATTTCCCTTGATCAAAAAAGCTATCACAGAAGTAGATAAGGATAATGCAAGTTTTGCAGTCCTCCTACAGTCAGGAAACCATGTCATTCAAGCCTGACTAAGCACATCAAGGGAGCAACACCCTCCCCACATACATCTGCCGTCCTGAGATCAATTTCTCCAAGTCTTCCTTCACATTCTTCACCAGAAAAGACTGTTGCATCTTCAACAGGCTTAAGAAAAAAACTCATATTGCACTCAAATATGAATCTGAACATACTTGGATAAAACATATTTAGCAAATAATCAGAAATAAATCTGAAACCCACAATTAATAGTGGAAAATACAGGAAACTTGTCATAAGCTGCTGTTAACACATCCACTTATCACCTCTGGATGACTACTCAATTGTTGGCACATTATCTAACCACATTACAATGCCTCAGTTCAGTTCAGTTCAGTTCAGTCACTCAGTTGTATTCGACTCTTTGCGACCCCATGAATTGCAGCACGCCAGGCCTCCCTGTCTATCACCAACTCCCAGAGTTCACCCAAACTCATGTCCATCAAGTCAGTGATGCCATCCAGCCATCTCATCCTCTGTCATCCCCTTCTCCTCCTGCCCCCAATCCCTCCCAGCATCAGGGTCTTTTCCAATGAGTCAACTCTTCTATGCCTAGCACTTGGCAAATACTCAAAAACACTATCAATTTGTATCATTACTGCAATAATCAAAAAACCCTTGAACCTCAGCTTCACCATACTGAAAAAAGGAGGAAATGATCCCCTTTGCGTTGTAATCTAAACATAACAATTACAACTTGGCTGCAAGAACCTTCACATGTTAATGTACTCACACATCCCCTAACCACAAAAAGTCTCACCATCACTGGGTAAGACAGGCAGGGGATTTATAAATGGAGTCATTGTCCCACATACATTGACAGAGAAACTAAAGCCACAACCAACAGCAAAATGCACAAAGAAAAGCCAGTTCTCAGATTTTAGCGCAGTCTCCCTTCACCACACTTACTTCCACAAAGTATTTACAGTCACTCATTGGCAGATTTATAANAAAAAAAAAAAAAACACTTTAAAATTTTCTACAAAAAAATCAGTTTAGATATAATACTAATATAAAAACACAAGTAGGCAGCAAACAAAAGCAGAGCCAATATTCTTTCCATTCTAAGTATAAGCTCTCTGTCAGCTTTGAGATTAAACTTACAACAGTCCACATCCAACAAGAGCAGGCTCCAAAAACATGGATTTGTCAAGATTTTAAATATAGATCTACATCTATATTCACTACTTTTACCAAAGAACACTGTCCTAGTATACACTGTAACTTAAGATAATAGCTAATCAATTATATAGTCGTCAGTACCCTGAAAATGTCACCATCTATAGTCTAAAGACAAATATCTACAGTGTTACAGTGAGCCATGTAATTCTTTATCCTAGATAGGACAAATTTCGTAAAATATAATCTAAGAAATGAAAAATCTCTTCTGGGATTCCTTATTCCCCAATGCAAGCCCAAAAATGGTCATGACTTTGCAGTCAGCACTTGATCTACCTGAAGCAGTAAATACATGGCTGAAATTACTCACTGAATAAGGGATAGTGACTAAAATGCATTTCAGGCTATGATGCTTTCAGAGAATACATAGATACATCACTGAAATTCTGAAGACACAAGTATTAGAATAAATTACATAAGCATGGGAGGTTTATTATACAGTTGGATGAAAGAACAGATGTTTCTAACATCTCAGCATATGATATTTGCTAGATTCTGTTCAATAATGCATCAAGAACTATTTTTTGTGACACACTAAATGAAAAACTACACACATATGCACACATTCTCAACAGTAAATATATTCTTTAATTTTAAAAAATACGGGGCCTTATGAAAAAACACAGTAGAACCACTGATAGAATAGTACTTTAACTAGACTCTTTAAATGATAGATTAGACAGGTAATACAAATTCATTCAGTTATTGATCTACTCACTTATTCCAAGGTAATATTATACCCTTTTATTGCATGAGCAAGCAATTGGAGCCAAAAGGTTATAACCTCTCCTACCTCTTCATTCCTCAGGAATGATTCAGTCAACTCCATTTACTTTGCCATCCCACTTTGTCCTTTCATTTCATTCAAAGGCAGTAGAATGTATAGTAGTTATTAGCATTACTACTGATACAGTAATAACATCTACACTTCATTTCCACCATATGGAAAAGAATGATTTTCACTATACTAACATCTCAGAACTCTCACAATTAAATATACACAGACACACATGTATACACACATGCACACATACACACACACACACATGAAATGACTATGTATGTTATCAAGTCTGACACAAATATGAGCTATTAATAGTTTCTCTATTTATCTTAAACTGTGTTTTCTGTGTGTCCCAAAACCCTGAAGCATCCCAAAATTTTGTATCTACTCCTCTTCTTCTGAAGGTCTGGGAAACAACTATTTATTCCCAGGAATTAAGTTATTATTAATTTCCCTTGATCAAAAAAGCTATCACAGAAGTAGATAAGGATAATGCAAGTTTTGCAGTCCTCCTACAGTCAGGAAACCATGTCATTCAAGCCTGACTAAGCACATCAAGGGAGCAACACCCTCCCCACATACATCTGCCGTCCTGAGATCAATTTCTCCAAGTCTTCCTTCACATTCTTCACCAGAAAAGACTGTTGCATCTTCAACAGGCTTAAGAAAAAAACTCATATTGCACTCAAATATGAATCTGAACATACTTGGATAAAACATATTTAGCAAATAATCAGAAATAAATCTGAAACCCACAATTAATAGTGGAAAATACAGGAAACTTGTCATAAGCTGCTGTTAACACATCCACTTATCACCTCTGGATGACTACTCAATTGTTGGCACATTATCTAACCACATTACAATGCCTCAGTTCAGTTCAGTTCAGTTCAGTCACTCAGTTGTATTCGACTCTTTGCGACCCCATGAATTGCAGCACGCCAGGCCTCCCTGTCTATCACCAACTCCCAGAGTTCACCCAAACTCATGTCCATCAAGTCAGTGATGCCATCCAGCCATCTCATCCTCTGTCATCCCCTTCTCCTCCTGCCCCCAATCCCTCCCAGCATCAGGGTCTTTTCCAATGAGTCAACTCTTCTATGCCTAGCACTTGGCAAATACTCAAAAACACTATCAATTTGTATCATTACTGCAATAATCAAAAAACCCTTGAACCTCAGCTTCACCATACTGAAAAAAGGAGGAAATGATCCCCTTTGCGTTGTAATCTAAACATAACAATTACAACTTGGCTGCAAGAACCTTCACATGTTAATGTACTCACACATCCCCTAACCACAAAAAGTCTCACCATCACTGGGTAAGACAGGCAGGGGATTTATAAATGGAGTCATTGTCCCACATACATTGACAGAGAAACTAAAGCCACAACCAACAGCAAAATGCACAAAGAAAAGCCAGTTCTCAGATTTTAGCGCAGTCTCCCTTCACCACACTTACTTCCACAAAGTATTTACAGTCACTCATTGGCAGATTTATAACAGCCCATTAAGATTTTCTAATTTTCTATAAGCATGCATAATTTTAAAAATACATTTGCTTTATTCTCTCTCCATAATTATAGATGAAAACTCTTCCCCTGGCTCTTTAAGTTATGATTCATGATGCTTGTTATGGGTTGACCAGTTAGGTGGAAAAGGCTTGAAAGCACATCAAAAACAATAAAGAAATCCCCATCAATACTGAATCCATGGGAGAATTTCAACTGGGAGTGATTACAGTATTTTCTATATCATACTACAGCATATTTGTAAGGCCTCCCCAGATAGCCATTTCGCTTTTCTTGCATTTCTTTTCCATGGGGATGGTCTTGATCCCTGTCTCCTGTACAATGTCATGAACCTCAGTCCACAGTTAATCAGGCACTCTATCTATCAGATCTAGACCCTTAAATCTATTTCTCACTTCCACTGAATAAATCACAAGGGATTTGATTTAGGTCAAACCTGAATGGTCTAGTAGTTTTCCCTACTTTCTTCAATTTAAGTCTGAATTTGGCAATAAGGAGCTCATGATCTGAGCCACAGTCAGCTCCTGGTCTTGTTTTTGTTGACTGTATAGAGCTTCTCTATCTTTGGCTGCAAAGAATATAATCAGTCTGATTTTGGTGTTGACCATCTGATGATGTCCATGTGTAGAGTCTTCTCTTGTGTTGTTGGAAGAGGGTGTTTGCTATGACCAATGTGTTATCTGGGCAAGACTGTATTAGCTTTTACCCTGCTTCATTCCATGTTCCAAGGCCAAATTTGCCTGTTACTCCAGGTGTTTCTTGACATCCTACTTTTGCATTCCAGTCCTCTATAACGAAAAAGACATCTTTTTTGGGTGTTAGTTCTAAAAGGTCTTGTAGGTCTTCATAGAACCATTCAACTTCAGCTTCTTCAGCATTACTGGTTGGGGCATA
>SJYX01021924.1:183392-286463 GCA_006410675.1 Oreotragus oreotragus
TCTAGTCAAGGCTATGGTTTTTCCAGTGGTCATGTATGGATGTGAGAGTTGGACTGTGAAGAAAGCTGAGCGTCGAAGAGTTGATGCTTTTGAACTATGGTGTTGGAGAAGACTCTTGAGAGTCCCTTGGACTGCAAGGAGATCCAATCAGTCCATTCTAAAGGAGATCATCCCTGAGATTTCTTTGGAAGGACTGATGCTAAAGCTGAAACTCCAGTACTTTGGCTACCTCATGCGAAGAGTTGACTCATTGGAAAAGACTCTGATGCTGGGAGGGATTGGGGGCAGGAAGAGAAGGAGATGACAGAGGATGAGATGGCTGGATGGCATCACCGACTCGATGGACATGAGTTTGGGTGAACTCCGGGAGTTGGTGATGGACAGGGAGGCCTGCTGTGATGAGATTCATGGGGTCGCAAAGAGTTGGATACAACTGAGCAACTGAACTGAACTGAAGAGCATAAAGGATTATATATTTTTATTCATTTTATATATAAAATAGTGATTCTGTTCAATTCAGTTCAGATTAGTCACTCAGCCTTGACTAAATGGACCTTTGTTGGCAAAGTAATGTCTCTGCTTTTCAATATGCTATCTAGGTTGGTCATAACTTTCCTTCCAAGGAGTAAGCATCTTTTAATTTCATGGCTGCAATTATCATCTGCAGTGATTTTGGAGCCCAAAAAATAAAGTCTGACACTGTTTCCACTGTTTCCCCATCTATTTCCCATAAAGTGATGGGACCAGATGTCATGATCTTAAATCTGCTCATTGTTTTCTCAACTATAAATGGAATGGATAGAATAAACTTATGTCTAATATCACCTTCTCAATCATCACTCAAGAAAAAAACTGAAAGTACTTTTACATACAGTTTTAGATTATCTGAATAACTTTTAAAGTGAAAATACATTGTCTATGTGCTACTTTGTGATGTACTTATCAATAAATTAAGATAATGCAGAGAAAAATAAATCCTGTCATAATCCTTATATACAGTATAAAAAAGGAAAAAAATGTTATATACCCTCCCAGAGTATTTTTAAGTTACTGTATGTGATTTTACTTTTCTATTCTAGTAGAAAAATGTTTAGAACTCTATCAACACAGTTTTGACAAGTTTTGAAGAGGAAGCAAAAACTCAAGCACAAAGGAAAATTTCACAGCATTATAAATAATACTGGTTTGGGCTGTTCTCAGAAAATAATGGGGTAATTTATGACAATAATACTAGTGTTTCACTGGACACAAATTCAGGAATGAACCCTTTTCTGAAGGAATATGGTCATTAATCTATGGGAAAAGGGTGGGAAGCAGACATTAAAAAAGCAATAACAGTAAGAACCATATACATCAAATGGGATAACTGCTATAAAGATTAACAGATATATGCTGCTAAGTATAAGATAGATAAATAAGGACCTACTGTATGGCACAGGTGACTATATTCAGTGTCTATACTGAATATAATAATAATCTATTATGGAAAAGATTCTGAAATTGTATACACATATAATGTATATATAACTGAATCGCTTTGATGTACATCTGAAACCAGCACAACATTGTAAATCAATTGTACTTCAATTAAAAAAAAAAACATACAGGGCCCTCAGAACCCATGTGACTTTCACTTGCAGTCTCTAGTTTCTGCACATCTGCTTTATTTCTCTATTACACACACTGTCTTTTTCTCCTTCTAGGCTCATTCACATAGTGTAAGGTGACTTCTTAACAATGACATTTTCTCATTACCTCTATTTTAAGAAACCAAGTCAGGAACTGAGGTTTGGATCTTAGTTCTAATCGGAGTTAATAGAGAAGTGCTCGATCTCAGCCAGAGTCCCAACAGAAAACAGAAGGCTTACTCGGCTGTTATTTTTCAGCAGAATTTAATTCAGGGCATATTCAGAGTGACTGAGGAAAAATTAAAAGAACCAGTAATGGAGATTAAGGTACCCGATATCTAGCAACAGGATTTTATCACCATTAGGTCTGAGGGAGCAAGAGGAGGGAGCACTGGAGAACAAGGTTTCCCAAAAAGAGCTGTAAACACAGACTCATCCACTCTAGAAACCACAGATGAGGCAGAAAGAGAGCTGGGTAACACCCAGACCTCTGTGCTCCATACTCCAGACCCACCGGAAGGGATCCGACTAGTTTATAGTGGCCAGCCCCAAGGGCATAGAGTGGGCCAGAGAAAGAGCAAAAAAAAAAAAAAAAGAACAGAATTGTGGGCAGGAAGATAAGAGATGGGAAAGCAGCAAAAGAAGAATGAGCAGTATACACTCCAAGCGATCTAGCTGGTGCGGATTCCTTTCTTTCCATTCAACAGTTCTGACCAAGAAGTTAAATCACTGAAGGGTGCGAACAACCTGCACTTTTCTTTTTAATTGAAGTACAGTTGATTTACAATGATTTGTTAGTTTCAGATGTACATCAAAGTGATTCAGTTATGTATACATTATACATATATGCACTTTTCAGAATCTTTTCCATAATAGATTATATTCAGAATAGATACTGAATATAGTTTCCTGTGGTGTACAATAGGTCTTTGTTCATCTATTTACTATTTCATGCATTGGAGAAGGAAATGGCAACCCACTTCAGTGTCCTTGCCTGGAGAATCCCAGGGATGGGAGAGCCTGGTGGGCTGCCGTCTATGGGGTCACACGGAGTCGGACACGACTGAAGTGACTTAGCAGTAGCAGTATATATCTATCAATCCTTTATAGCAGTTATCCCATTTGATGTATACAGTTTTTACTGTTATTACTCGTTTAATGTCTGCTTCCNCCTGGTGGGCTGCCGTCTATGGGGTCACACGGAGTCGGACACGACTGAAGTGACTTAGCAGTAGCAGTATATATCTATCAATCCTTTATAGCAGTTATCCCATTTGATGTATACAGTTTTTACTGTTATTACTCGTTTAATGTCTGCTTCCTACCATGCATTTTCCCATAGGATAATGACATTATTCCTTCTTTTCATTACAGTATCTCCACTGCCTAAGCTCAGTACCAGTCTCCAGTGAGCACTCAATAAATATTTAGAAATGAATGGATGAATCAGTGAAAACATGTGCAAAAGCCCTTTCTTATAATATCCTGACAATTAAACTCAAATTATTTTATGTTTTTAATCTATTATTTGGAAATAGCTTCAAAATAGAAAAAAAAAAGTTGCAAGAAAAAAAACCAACTCCTGTAAATTGTTTACTCAGATTTGTCAGATTATCTATTGATAATGTTTATTCCATCAATTTGACTGTTTGTGCATCTGTGCTCTAGATATGCATTTTTTTAACCATTTGTTGGTAAGTTACATGTATTATGGCTTTTTATCCACAAATGACTTAAAATTCATTTCCTAAGAATCAGTTCAATTCAGCACAATTGCACTCATCTCACACGCTAGTAAAGTAATGCTCAAAATTCTCCAAGCCAGGCTTCAGCAATATGTGAACCGTGAACTCCCTGATGTTCCTAAGAATAAAGACATTAAATGGCTACAGTACAGTTATCAACGTTAATACTGACAGGATAATTTACCATTCAAACTCCAATTTTGTCCACNAAAGTAATGCTCAAAATTCTCCAAGCCAGGCTTCAGCAATATGTGAACCGTGAACTCCCTGATGTTCCTAAGAATAAAGACATTAAATGGCTACAGTACAGTTATCAACGTTAATACTGACAGGATAATTTACCATTCAAACTCCAATTTTGTCCACTGACTCCTCTTTCTCCCCTCCAGGACAGGATACAGTCTAGGGTTAAGTATTGAATATAGTTTTTCTGTCTCAATTAATCTCCATTAATCTGAAACATTTCCACAGTCTTTACTTGTTTTGTCTTTTACAATATTAACATTTTAAAGTAATATAGTACCTTTTTATAATGTAAAGTTCCTCACTATTGGTTTGGCTGATGTTTCTCCAAGATTGCATTCAGATTAGGCATTCTAACTCAGAATACTATGTAGGTGATGTGCCCTGAAAGTTTTACAGCTGAGGACTCAGCATGTCCATCTGCCCTTTATTAGTGATAATTAATTTTTGATCACCTGATAAAGGGGTTGGCCAGATTCACCCAGATTCACTATTTTCCTCTTAAAACCAATAAGCACTCTTAGTGGGGGACATTTAAAGAGTAAACAAACTTGCTGTCTCCCATCAAAAGCCCTCCATAGATTTATCATTTCTTTTAGTGTAAGTGAAATTGACTATCTTTTTATATGCTTATGGGTTAATTTTTCTCTTATTGAGAATTGTCTTTTATCCTTTTTTTTTTTTTTTTTAGATTTCTGGTTTGTTACTTTTTTATTTAAAAAAGGTAAATAATTGTTATCTCTATATAAAAAGGCCTTTTGGTTTGGAGATATATTTTTCATTTCTGCTTTCAGTGTATTTTGAACTGTTACTGGCAGTATTTATACTTAATACATATTTCTATTTTATGTAACCCAGTAATGTTTCTTTGTGCTTTAGTATGAATAATTTCTGTTAAAGTTCTATATGTTAGAAAAGAAATAATATTTTTTAGTACTGGGTTCAATTCATACTCAGTAGACCTTATGTTAGTTACTGAGATGTTTTATATCCTTACATATTTGTCTGTTTAGCCTCTTACTCAAAGTGATGTTAGCATCTACTATTACTATATTTCTATGTATTTCCCCTTGGATCTTATATGACTTTGTTTTATGTAGGTGTTCATGCATTATTTTATGCATAGATATTCATAGCTCTTAAAATTTATTTTCATATGTCACATTAAATGTTTTGACTTGTTTTTCACTTATCTCAGGTCAGGATTACAATAACAGTTTTCTTATTTTTTCCATTTACCTGGTAAATATTTGTCCACTCATAAAATTGTATTGCCTTTATGAATCACTGCTCCTTGGGTATATCTCATGTCTGATAAAGAGTTAAGTTCTTCCTAATGAACCAATTTGAAATTTTGATTTTAACGGGCAAGTTAAACCCATTAATTCTAACTTTTATAGCTAGTATCAGTTCTATGAGACCATATGTTGTAATTACTGTGAGTACTGTGTACTGTTTACTGAGCTTTGTCTCTATCTGTCGTGCTCTCTACTTTTTAAAAACTTACCTGTTACCCAGAAAAGATTCTATTTTTATTATTCTGGTTACCTTATTTAATACCTTTTTTCCCTTACCCTTTTGCTATCTGATATGTCAGTTACAGACAGTATCATATGACTTGATCTGTCATCTATAAAACATTTGATGACCCTATTCTTATTTCCTCACTTATTTGCTCACGATTTCCTCATTTTGCCATAACATACAATGTTTATGTAACATGCATGTTTATGTTTATGCAAATGTTAATGTATCCACACACTACTTTAGCTCTACAACTAAATATATGAAATACTATGTCTTTTGGCCAAAGTTGTTCTGTTTGGATGGAGCTAGCTCTCCAGTATATTTTTCTTGAAGGCATATGTGCACAGTATTTCTTGCACAAAATTAAATTTCTGTAGTCTTGATCTTTGAAGAACATCTTAGTTCACATGTAATATCCTTGGTTTAATTACTCTTTAACCCTATATATTCCTTCCTGTGTTATTAGTGATTGCTGTCATGTATTTTAATTTTTAATATGTCAAGCATTTAATATAATTCTTACATATATTTAGTCATCTTTACATTAAATTAACATGCATATTTACTTTTTATCATTTCCCTTTATTATTTCTTATATCTTGGAACTTTAATCTGTTCTCATAATTCTTCTGCCTGAATAACAATCCATTAGTATATAGTTTAGTGTGGCTGTATTAAACATGGCTCTCAGTTTTTGTCTAATAATATGTTTACTTTCTTGTCATTTTTGAAAATGAAATGAGCACTGAATTGAGAACTCTAGTTTGGAAGTTATTCTAACTCAGTTAATTGCAAGGTTTTATTTTCCTCTGGCTTTCTTCTGTTCATAAATCTACTATAATTCTTACGGCTACTCCTTTGTTGTTATTTCATCTGTTTCTCTAGCAACTTTAGAGATATTTTATCTTTTTCAGAAAAGAGATATTACTATAGGTATCTGATGCAAAGAACTGACTCCTTAGAAAAGACCCTGATGCTGGGAAAGATTGAAGGCAGGAGGAGAAGGGGACAACAGAAAATGAAATGGTTGGATGGCATCACTGACTTGACGGACATGAGTTTGAGCAAGCTCCAGGAGTTGGTGACGGAAGGGGAGGCCTGNGAACTGACTCCTTAGAAAAGACCCTGATGCTGGGAAAGATTGAAGGCAGGAGGAGAAGGGGACAACAGAAAATGAAATGGTTGGATGGCATCACTGACTTGACGGACATGAGTTTGAGCAAGCTCCAGGAGTTGGTGACGGAAGGGGAGGCCTGGCATGCTGCAGTGCATTGGGTCACAAAGAGTCAGACACGACTAAGTGACTGAACTGAACCACAACTACATTTTACACTTACGTGATATACTTGGGGCTTGAGTCTATGCTCTTGAGTCTTTACTTAGTTTTACCCAATTCTATCATATTTTTCTTCATATATTAATTACTTCTGCCAATTCTTTGCAATTTCTGATAGCTTTAATTATATATATACCTTCTAACTATATTATATATGTCATATAATTGTTTGCATTTTTATAGCTGGATAAAACCATCTACGGATTTTTAATGTTGATTTATCTTTTAAATAAGATAAATTGTACCTAATCTACAGAGCAACCCATTCATGGACTTATTACTTTCAGTTATATTTTCAGTTCTAGACTGTCGGTCTTTGCCATGTATTTCATTTTTGTACAAATAATCCACCTAAACTCTTCATTAAATCTTTTAATTCTTGAACATATTAATCAAAATCATATTCAAATTTGTGTCTGATAACTCCATTATATGGAGTCTGTTTCAGTTACCTATTATGTCTTCAGTTCAGTCACTCAGTCATGTCCAACTCAAGGATTTCAAAAAATCTTGTGTTCGATCCATTCTTTATTGAGTCCTACACATTATAAATGAAGATCAGGAAAGATAATTTAAGATGCTACATGCTGTAAGTTGCTTCCTTACAGAGAGGCCTTAGTTTTGTTAGAGACACCATAATCCAAAATGATATTAATTTAATTACAAATTGAAAGAATGTAAAGCTAGGTTTCGGTCTGGTGTAGACTGAACTATTACTTGTTCAGTATTATTCCTATGCTATGACATTTTGAAATCCTAGGAGTCTGGGATGTTTGCAGAGACCACTCCTTGTTGATCCCTAAACTAGTAATGCTTCCTCTCTGAGTCTTATCGCCACATGTCTTCTCTATCATATGCTGATTTTTTTCTCAACAAAGGTAATAAATCACTTCTGGCCCCCACTAGGAACACATTTATCAAATAACCTCTATGTCTAAGCAATATCCAACCTCTACTCCCTAAAGAAAATAGCTATATGAATAGTTATATGGAAATCCAATATTTCTTAAAATTTACTTTGCATGTCACAGAAAATAGAAGATTATGAATCTACTATTCACAAGAAGTGTGATCGGTAAAATTCTGAAGTTTTTTCACTACAATGTACTAATTGAGAATAATCCAGTTAGCAATACGAAAATTTTTTATTTTAAATGTTACATTTAATATGAAATTTCAGATTCATAATTCAAAGGTTTTAAACCTCTTTTCACTGAAACAAAGAAATAAATCATTAAGGACACAGAAAAGTTCTGCTTAATTTTCTCGTGTTTTTTCTATTTAACTGAACTAAAATCTTTAAAGGGAAGGGATTTTATTATTATCATTACTTAAAGCATTATCACAATTACATTCACCATCACTATTGACACAAAGAATTTTAAATATATAACCACAGTCTGGAAATTAAGATTCTGTAAGCAAAACCTATTTTAAAAATCAGACACAAAATAAAAAATAATTGCAGCTTACCTGGTCTATTTAATTTAGCATGCAAGTCACTGTCTTTGAATGCTAATATGAAGTCAACCTGTTCCATTCAATCCATTCAACAAATACTTATTAGGCACTACCAGGTGGCAATGACAGTTCAGTGTACTGAGGATATAGTGGTAAATTCAAAGTTTCAGCCCTCACAGAATTTACATTCTTGTTAAGAGAGAGGCAACAAATAAAACACAAAGATAAATACAGACACATTTTATGAGAAGATGACTAAGGCTATGGCGAAAATTAAAGTAAAAGGAAATCAGAGGAATGGGCAAGGAGGGGTGCTATTTTATTGTCCAGATGATAAAGTGACATTGTAAAAATGATCTGAAGGGATTCAGAAAGTGAACAATGCGAATATCCGAGGAAAGAGCACTCAAGGCAGAGAAAGAGCAAGTGCAAAGGTGGAAGAGTTTCCTGAGGTGGAAGGATGCCTAGTCTGTTAGGGAACAGCACAGAAGCCAGAACACATATGCTTTAATTGAGGTTAGAATGTTTAGGGCTTTAGAGGTTATTATAAAGACTTGGACTTTTATCCTGAAATATAGGAAGCCATGAAGAAGTTTTCAGCAGGTAAGTGACATGATCTGACTTACACTACTAAAAAACAACTCAGATTTCCATGTTGAAAGTAAAAGGCAGGATGTGAGGCAGAAGAAAGCCTCAAGAGATCAACTTTGAGGCTATTTCAATAGCCCAGCTAAGAAATGATGGTGATGAATTGGAATGCTGACATAACAATGGTGAGATGTGGTCAGATTCTAAATGTTTTCTGAAGATATAGCTGACAGCTTTTGCTGACAAATGTAATGATAGATGAATTCACAGTTTTCAGCTAAGGCGAGAAAGAAGGATGAATGTGTTATCAACTGAGATGTTAAAGACAAGGCATGGTGTAGCTTGGCTCATTTCTAGAAATGATAAATTTTACTAGCTATGAGCTATCAGTAGGGTGATGCAGAGCACGTCATAAAATATATGTATCTGTATTCTAGGAGAGGTTGAGATATAAATTTGGACAGTTGGATAAGATCACCTCATTGGGGGTACAAAAAGAAAATAGTAGAGATCTGATAACTGAATATTGGAAGAGGTCTTGGAAATGAGGAAAATCAAACTGAAGCTTAACCGCCAGTCAAGTATCCAGAAAGCCAAGTGAAAAAAAATTTTTTTTAAGGAAAATAAAGTGATCAAATAATGAAATAATGCTGATGAATTAGGAAGACAAAGACTAGGAATTGACCATTGTGTCTAACAACATAGTAGTAACCTTCAAGCCTTCTATAGAGTGGTATCAAAGAAGGCAATGGCAAGCCACTCCAGTACTCTTGCCTAGAAAATCTCAGGGATTGAGGATCTTGGTAGGCTGCAGTCCATGGGGTTGCTACTAGTCAGACACGACTGAGCGATTTCCCTTTCACTTTTCACTTTCACGCATTGGCAACCCACTCCAGTGTTCTTGCCTGGAGAATCCCAGGGATGGGGGAGCCTAGTGGGCTGCCGTCTATGGGGTCGCCCAGAGTCGGACATGACTGAAGTGACTTAGCAGCATAGAGTGGTATATCTGGCCTAATTAAAATGAGTTCAAGAAATAATGAGGAAAACGAGACTATATATATTGAGGCAACAAGTACAGGCTACTATTTTAAACATTTTGCTATAAGAAGCCTAGAGAAATAGAACAAGAATGGAGGAGGAATGTGAGGCTAAACATATTTTAGACTGAGAATATTATTGCTTATTTGAATAAAGCAGTAAAGGGGAGAAATCAATGATGCCAAAGAGACAGCCAGGATGATCACTTGAGTCACATCCTTGAGAGGGGATGGGAACCAGTGTAGAAGTAGAGTTGACCCCAGTAGATACAGATATAGGTATGGATAAAGAGATAGCTATAGATATGTGATGACTGTTACAAAAGACAGTAAATTTTATTTTTTTGGCTGCACTGTGCCGTTTGTGAGATCTTGGTTCCCTGACTAGGAACCGAACCCATGTCCTCAGCAGTGAGAATGCCAAGTCCTGGCTACAGGACCACCAGGGAACTCCTGAGAATAAATCTTCTAACAGATAAGCTTTTTCTCCATATTTTATCAGATATCACTTATATGTGGAATCTAAAATACAATACAAATGAACATATCATGAAATAGAAACAGATTCACATATATAGAGAACACACTTTTGGTTGCTAAGGTCAGGGGAGAGAAGAATTGGGAGTCTGGGGTTGGTAGCTGCAAACTATTACATACAGGATGGATAAACAACAAGGTCCAACTATATAGCACAGGGAACAACCTTCAATATCCTGTGATAAATCATAATGGAAAAGAATATGAAAAATAATAGCAAGTCATGCTGTTAAACAGCAGGTATTAACACTGTAAATCTACTATAACTCAAGTTTCTTAAAAAAGAGTTGGCTTTCAATAGAGGCACACACAACTGACCAATTACAGATAAAAAGCAACATCTATGTATACAAAAGCAGTCAACATTGTTTTAGCTGTGAAAAGTAGGAAAAGAATTGGATTTAGCCAGTTTTCAGAATTTTCAAGAAGCATACAAGGTAGAGTCCACAAAGGCATTTGCCTAATGGTGATTATGTTAACGAATATAAGTTCTATGTGGAAGTGGAAGTGAGGAGATGTAGTGTGTAGAAATATTGAAGAAGTACTAAAATCAATGGACTACAAATCCCAGCAAGGCTTAAAATTAGGGGGGTCAGAGCACTAGAGAGAGTGAGTTGGAAAAAGAGGAACAATGTCTGAAGAGTATAATGCTTAAGGTTATGGAGGAGTGCAGTCACTGGTAATGCCAACGTCTACATTATGACCACAGAAGAGAACGCCTGAGGGCCTGAGGGTTAAGAACGCGATCACCAGATCACAGGCAAGGAACTTAGATGGTAGACATGTGGATAGTGAAACCACTTAGTAGCTAGCAAATTCATTCTCTGTCTTTATACGTACAAATGTGTGTATATATGTGTGTGTGTGCAGTATATAATTATATGCATACACATTCCAGTATGTGTGTTCATAAATACACACAGGAGAGAGAGAGAATGAAAAAGCATAAATCTGTTAAACAGTAGGAGTTGGAAGATATATGGAAGAGAAAGACATGGAGTGCTATAGAAACTTGTAGCAAAGTATAGTAATTAACACCATAATCTGATAGCCTGAACCTCAAATCTGAGTATTTTTAGTGAGAATGGTCTGAAAGGCACCAAGAGAATATGTGACTATCTCCAGGACTTGTGGCAGAAAAGAACAGAGGGAAAAAACTCCTCCTTCAGAGGCTTCATGGGAAGGAGTTCTTCAGAGAGTGACAAGAATCAGAGAGCAACAAGGTGAACAGGTTAAAAACTCAAGAGGGTTTATAGAGTCCCAGAGTTATTTATTGGAAGGTTTGGGGAGTGAGCGCTAGTGGTAAAGAACCCACCTGCCAGTGCAGGAGACATAAGACACTCAGCTTCAAATCCTTGGGTTGGGAATATCCCCTGGAGATGGAAATGGCAACCCACTCCAGTATTCTTGCCTGGAGAGTCCCATAGACAGAGAAGCCTGGCAGGCTACAGTAAATAGGGTTGCAAAGAATCTGACACAACTGAAGTGACTTACCATGCATAGGTTGGGGAATAAGAAGGGAGAGAGATTCATAAAAAGTAGAGATTTATTGGAATAAGAGATGAGCATGGATGATGGGGAGGTGGTTTGGAAATGTGGGGGTTCGCAGTAACTGATATAAGCAAGAAAGAAGGGCACGATCTGATTAGTTCAAAATCCTTGAGCAGGATGCAACAAAGAGACAGTGAGTGTCCGTGAGAAGGGAGGGGATGGTTCTTAGCAAGACTATTTGAAGACTTGGGATCCCCTCTTCATTCCTAACATAACAGTGTGAAAGTCAGAAAAGAAATCACATGTACAGAAAAAATATGGTCTATCCAATAAGGCACGTATACAGTTCAGTTTAGGCCAAAATATCACGGGGTCTGTGGAAAATCTAGTATTAAGATTTTGGTTAAAAAAAAAAATTACAAAAGGTATTTTGCCCTCCCTGCCATCAAGGAAATAAAGCAGTTTCAATTTTCATTTCATTGTCAGACTCTCCACCTGTGGGCTGGGTGCCTAAACATAACACATGCTTTTTCAATCGTCAACAAAACATCCAAACTGCAAACACACAGAGAATCAACTTTGAATTGAAGCTAATTCTTAAAAAACATTAAGAACTATAGAACCCTCACCAATCCAGACACTAGGCTTAAACTCTTTATCTCATATGACATTTGCAATAGATGTGTTACACCCACTTTTCAGAGGAAGAAATTCAGGCACAGAGAAATAAAAGCTATTCTCGGTCGCACAGTGAGCAAATATTGAACGATGGAGTGTCTGAGCTGAGAATGCTATCTGAAAACAAGACCTGTGATAGGCTTCTATAGTATTTCTCAAAGTGCAGTCCCTAGGCCTGGGAATCTATAAGAAGTGCAAATTCGAGGACCCACCCCAAACCTACGAATCAGATATGCAGGGGGTGGTGTCCAGGCAGCTGTATTTTAGTAAGGTTTCCAGGTGATTCTGATGCACACGGACATTTGAGAACCCTTGTTCTAAAGTAGGTAGAAATTAATTATCAGATCACTGAGAGCATGATCAAGTACAGGATAACTACTGTCATTCTAGATGCTTTAAACTCTCTCACAGGGCTGTGTGTGTGTGTGGTGATGGTGGTGTGTGTGATTGTGTGTGGTATGTGTGTGTAGTGCTGGTGGGATGTGTGTATGTGTATTGGTGGGGTGTGTATGTGTAGTGGTGCGTGTGTGTGTGTGTGTGTGTGTGTGTGGTGGTGGTGGTGTGGGTGATTGTGTGTGGTGTGTGTAGTGCTGGTGGGATGTGTGTATGTGTATTGGTGGGGTGTGTGTGTGTGTGTAGAGGTATGTGTCACTGAGTGTGAGGAGGTGGGATAGGGCTGTAGTACTAGCTAACCTCCCTCCTTCATAAAATCTTCAGGATTATCTTTAACTCCAGAATTGACTGAAGACTGCTGTGACAATCCAACAATTTGGAAACACATCTAGTTTACCATTTGGACATTTTGAGGATTTGAACATGAGCACAACTGTTGTCCTTATTTTCTAGTCTATTAAACACATGAAGAAACAATAACTTACTCTTTGACACATTAAATTCTCATTCTCACTACAAAACTCTGATGACTTTTAAAGATGTGTTGCATATTTTAAGTCTCTCAATTTTACCAGAAGCAAGATTTTGCAAAACAGGGCAGTTACGTTGTGGGGTTTAAGACAAGAAAACTGTCAAGACATTCATCTATGATTCTGTAGAGGCAAAACACCTTCTTAGAAAAGATGTTCTTGCTGCCACAGAGCTGTTGCTAGGGGCAGCTAAACTGCTGAGATAGCCACTTAATCTCTTTCAATGAACAGAGAATTGACATGAAATAGAGCAAAATTTACTTTTTTGCATTACATAAATAAATGAATTTCATAGATAATAGATTTTCACAAAATCATAGCAAGATTCTGCTCATCTAGGTCCATACCTTCCACTCAAAATGGAGACTATCACAAAATCAATTGTTGTTCAGTCGCTAAGTCATGTCCGACTCTTTGTGACCCCATGAACTGCAACATACCAGGCTTCCCTGTCCTTCCCAATCTCCCTGAGTTTGCTCAAACTCATGTCCATTGAGCATTGAGTCAGTGATGTCATCCAACCATCTCATCCTCCATTGCCCCCTTCTCCTCTTGCCTTCAATCTTTCTCAGCATCGGGGTCTTTTCTAACAAGTTGGCTCTTCACATCAGGTGATCAGAGAAATGGAGCTTCACCTTCAGCACCAGTCCTTCCCATGAATATCCAGGACTGATTTCCTTTAGGATTGACTGGTTTGATCTCCTCACTGTCCAAGGGATTCTCAAGAGTCTTCTCCAGCACTGCAGTTTGAAAGTATCAGTTCTTCAGTGCTCAGCCTTCTTTATCAATATTCACTCCAAAACTTTCTTTTGTACCGAGGGCACAGTGAAAAACTAAATCCACCAGGAAAGAAATCTCATGAAGAGAAAATCCTGCATCTGTTTTTCATTTTGTGAAGCAGGGCTAGTGAGAACCAAGTAACTTCGTGCATTTGTCTGCTTCCACTAATTTTTCTTTTAGCCACTTTACATCTGCCATATCACATGTACCTTCATTAATAGAGGAACTGACAAAGGAACAGTTAACTTTATTTTATAGAGGAAGAAACCAATCCCCATTAGAAGTTAAACAAATAGGCATATCTAATACTATAATGCTGTGTTTAAGACTTGGGTTAGAAACCAGTTCTGCTGACTGTTACTTCTCTGATTCTGGCCCATTTTCATCACCTAAACTTCTGAACGTGTCTAGGAGGAGTACATGCCACTCCCACCTAACAAATTGTTGATGACCTAGACTATAATTCTAAAACAGTTCAGGGTCACTCTTTCAGTGGGCCCATGAGGGCAAACACCACTATGTTATTAGCCTTTTTCAGTTTCATCCACTCCTGACTAGATACTGTAGTGTTCTACAGGCTATATGATATATGGTGTATGAGGCGGCAACAGACTGAATGCAGAATCAGGAAAATTTAGTTTTCCTCTATTAAGCTGTCACTAAAAATATTTACAAAAATGTAAAAAATGACAAACATTTGACCTAAATTGTTTTTTCCTTTGATATTTACATACAGCCCTGCTGTATGTAAAACAGTGGTAGGACATAGATACTCAGTGATGAATAAAATAATAATCCTTACTTCATATAGGGGATATAAAACAGTAGTCAACACATAGTCCATATGTATTACAAACTTGGTGCTTTCCAGGGTTTGGGGTAGGAGGAAACAGAGATAATGGAAAAGGGATACAAAGTTTTAGTTACGCAAAAAGATTAAGTTCTAGAGATCTAATGTACAATAGTCAGCCTACAGTTTACAATGTTGCACTGTATGTTTGAAATATGATAAAAAGGTAGACCTTAGATATTCTCACCAGAAAGAAAAAAAGGGTAACTATATGAGGTGATAGATAAAATAATTAGCATGACTGTGGGAATTATTTCACAATGTTTACATGTATTAGACCAGCAAGTTGTATGCCTTAAATATACATGATTTTATTCATCAAAAAAAAAAAAAATACCCAGCTGCAGTAAGTAATATGGAAGTCATTGGTTGATACAGCAAAAACAGGTTAAAGGGAGTAGCAGGCCTGTAATCAACTGAAGTGAACTGAAGAGTAAGTGAAACATAAGGGTGTGAAGATGCAAGGTCCTTTGAGAGTTTTAGTGAAAAGGAGAAACAGAAAAATAGGTTACTAGACAGCAATCTAGAATTAAGGGAAGGGACGTGTCTAAATTCTGGTAGAAATAATTGAATAGGGATAAGCTTGATGATACAATAGAAAGAAGGTATATTCAAGAAAGAGAAGTCCTTTCTTGGGTGGAATAGAGTACTTTTGGGAAAAAAAAAGGTCTTTGAAAAAAAAGCTGGAATTCATCACCCTTTTAACAGGAAGAAATTTTTTCAAAGTAAGAGTGGATCCTGGAATTTTCTAGATGATACAAGGAGGAAGAGAAGATTCTTTTCTTGTGATTCCTATTTCCCCACTGAAGTTGAGGCAAACAGTAGTGACTCAGAGTAGGAGCTAGAGGAGAAAAGGGTAATATAACTGTTCACATGGAGAGTGAAGAGAGAGCCCATTTGAAAATTATGGTAAAATTTCAGTAGTGTTTCTCAATTAAATCAGTCCTTCAGTCAGTTCAGTCACTCAGTCACGTCTGACTCTTTGCGACCCCATGATCGCAGCACACCAGGCTTCCCTGTCCGTCACCAACTCCCAGAGTTCACTTAGACTCACATCCATCGAGTCAGTGATGCCATCCAGCCATCTCATTCTCTGTCATCCCCTTCTCCTCCTGCCCCCAATCCCTACCTGCATCAGAATCTTTTCCAATGAATCAAACCTTCACATGAGGTGGCCAAAGTACTGGAGTTTCAGCTTTAGCATCATTCCTTCCAAAGAAATCCCAGGGCTGATCTCCATCAGAATGGACTGGTTGGATCTCCTTGCAATCCTAGGGACTCTCAAGAGCCTTCTCCAACATCACAGTTCAAAAGCATCAGTTCTTCGGCGCTCAGCCTTCTTCACAGTCCAACTCTCACATTCATACATGACCACAGGAAAAACCATAGCCTCGACTAGGTGGACCTTAGTCGGCAAAGTAATGTCTCTGCTTTTGAATATACTATCCAGGTTGGTCATAACTTTTCTTCCAAGGAGTAAGCGTCTTTTAATTTCATGGCTGCAGTCACCATCTGCAGTGATTTTGGAGCCCAAAAAAATAAACTCTGACACTGTTTCCACTGTTTCCCCATCTATTTCCCATGAAGTGATGGGACCGGATGCCATGATCTTCGTTTTCTGAATGTTGAGCTTTAAGCCAACTTTTTCACTCTCCATTCTTCACAGTCCAACTTTCACATCCATACATGACCACAGGAAAAACCATAGCCTTGACTAGGCGGACCTTAGTCGGCAAAGTAATGTCTCTGCTTTTGAATATACTATCCAGGTTGGTCATAACTTTTCTTCCAAGGAGTAAGCGTCTTTTAATTTCATGGCTGCAGTCACCATCTGCAGTGATTTTGGAGCCCCCCAAAATAAAGTCTGACACTGTTTCCACTGTTTCCCCATCTATTTCCCATGAAGTGATGGGACCGGATGCCATGATCTTCGTTTTCTGAATGTTGAGCTTTAAGCCAACTTTTTCGCTCTCCTCCTTCACTTTCATCAAGAGGCTTTTTAGCTCCTCCTCACTTTCTGCCATAAGGGTGGTGTCATCAGCATATCTGAGGTTATTGATATTTCTCCCGGCAATCTTGATTCCAGCTTGTGTTTCTTCCAGTCCAGCGTTTCTCATGATGTACTCTGCATAGAAGTTAAATAAGCAGGGTGACAATATACAGCCTTGATGTACTCCTTTTCCTATTTGAAACCAATCTGTTGTTCCATGTCCAGTTCTAACTGTTGCTTCCTGACCTGCATACAGATTTCTCAAGAGGCAGGTTGCCGGGAGCCAGCGTGAAGAACTCCGCCCATGGCAAAGGTCATGAGGGAGGACGCTTTGGCATACACAAAGGTGGGATCAAGCCTCAGGAAACCCCCTGTTCCTGAGCATCTACCCCCAAAACCAGAGTCTGTTTTATGCTCTCACCTACACCTCTGACTTTACGGGGGCTCTCCCCCATTACCATTTCTCTTGGAGAAGGAGTTAACTTGCAGCTCCAGTTAATAAAAATTCCTGGGCGTGACAAGAGTGTGTCAGCTTACAAACTCCTCTGAAGGATTTCTAGCCTTCCTGAGCGGGTTTGTCTGGCCACATGTGATTGTTTACAGCCTCCCGACCGTGAGAGGCACAAGATGCTTTAAAACTTTCTAAATACAGATTCTTTTGAGAAGTTACAAAATTATTAGTATAGTATAGTAGGTTGATTAAAAATTATATTGGTGAAGGGTTTTTCATTTGTTGAGCCAATATTTGCTGCTAAATCTCCATATTCCTTGCCCTTATAATGAATATAACCAGCGTATAGGAAAAATAAGTATTAGCCTTTAAGATTAATCATGTTAAACCTTAGGCTAAGTAAATTCCTTTCTTGGTTTTAACCTACTATACTCTCACCCTATTAGAATGCAACTTTGTTTGGAGGGTGGTGCTTGGTTTAAGAAAAAATCACCCCTGGAAAAAATAAGTTTTCTAGTTGACTGACAGTTATCAGAAAGGGCCATAAAATGTCAGCAGGTCTCATGGCCAGAAGATGATGTAAAACCCATAAGACCTTTGTATAATTTTATATGAAGCACCTGATTTTGACAAGGGTCAGGTCTGCTGACCCCCGCGTGACTCTATTCATCCCTATGTATAACAAAAGTATATAAGCAAACCTGAAAAAGACATCGAATCAGTTTCTGGAAAGACTGATTCCCCCGTGTCGTTCTTTCCCCTTCTGGCTGAATTCCCATCTGGTACGTGGGTACTCACCAAGCCTGCTAATTTTGTTCAAAAACTAAAAGAAGGGGAGTTCAAGTATAGCTCTCTCCATCAAATCTTGTAACATGCTCTTTTTGTAATAAATATTTTAAATGCTGATCTAGCCGAAACCACTGCAGTGCTTTGCCGTTGGTCCCTGGAGCAATCAAATGCAAAGCCATTAGTAAAATGGAAGGACCTCCTGTCCAAACAATGAAAAGGTCCCGACCCAGTATTAACTGGAGGTCGAGGGGGTGCTTGTATTTTCTATAGGACGCAGATTCACCAATTTGGATCCCGGACAGACTGATCCCCCATTACTTTGAAGGGCACTCCTCTGCCCCTGCCGCCGCCGCCCCACGGAACAGCCGTGCGCCGGGAACAGAGGGCGGGGCCAGCCTGGCTGACCAGAGCCAGTGCGTCGTGCTTGCAGCCAGTAGCCCCGTCAGAGTCTGTGCTTGCTTGGACGCAGGCAGGAGAGGCAAGATAAACATCGAGATCCCGGCGGGACTGACAGCTGCTGCAGCGCAAACTCTGACCAGAAAATGATTTTATTTACTCTATTTTAGCTTGTCTACCCTCTCCTTATGTTTTTCTCTTTGTTAACGATTTTGGGAAACTTAAGGTTCATATGAATTATACAGGTGGACTTAATGTAGTGTCTTGTAAACAATGTATGCTCTCATCTTGTTAAGATTTAATGCAATCAAGATGGTTTGTGGGCTTACTAATTTTAGGGAATTTAGCTTTAATAACAACTATTACTGTTACTGTGGCAGCAATATCATTGACTCAACAAGTGCAAATGCCCAATATGTTAAAAAAAATCATACTTTAGGTGTTTGAAATAGTTTAGATATTAGTTTAGACTTAAGGAAACTTCATAATCAGATACAGGCCGTGGAACACTCTCGACTGGATTTTACTACCACTGGAACAGCTAATGACTTTTTCCACACCTTCTCTAACCTTATTTCTGGAAAAAACATTCTTCAGTTATGCTACTGTTGGTGCTCTAATTTTACTTTTTATAATCATTTTTCTTTGTATTGTCAGGATTTTTCGGCAGAGCATTCCTGGCTGTTTTTAAAAATTATATAAAAGGGGAGATGCCGGGAGCAGGGGGTGTCGTGAGGCTCGATCCCGCCTTTGCGTATGCTGAAGCCTCCTCCCTCATGACCTTTGCCATGGGCAGAGTTCCTCACACTGGCTCCTGGCAGCAGGTGAAGTGGTCTGGTATTCCCATCTCTTTCAGAATTTTCCACAGTTTATTGTGATCCACACAGTCAAAGGCTTTGGCATAGTTAAGAAAGCAGAAATAGATGTTTTTGAACTCTCTTGCTTTTTCCATCATCCAGCGGATGTTGGCAATTTGATCTCTGGTTCCTCTGCCTTTTCTAGAACCAGCTTGAACATCAGGAAGTTCACGGTTCATGTATTGCTGAAGCCTGGCTTGGAGAATTTTGAGCATTACTTTACTAGCGTGTGAGATGAGTGCAATTGTGCGATAGTTTGAGCATTCTTTGGCATTGCCTTTCTTTGGAATTGGAATGAAAACGGACCTTTTCCAGTCCTGTGGCCAATGCTGACTTTTCCAAATTTGCTGGCATATTGAGTGCAGCACTTTCACAGCATCATCTTTCAGGATTTGAAACAGCTCCACTGGAATTCCATCACCTATACTAGCTTTGTTCTTAGTGATGCTTTCTAAGGCCCACTTGACTTCACATTCCAAGATGTCTGGCTCTAGATTAGTGATCACATCCTCATGATTATCTGGGTCGTGAAGATCTTTTCTGTACAGTTCTTCTGTGTATTCTTGCCACCTCTTCTTAATATCTTCTGCTTCTGTTAGGTCCATACCATTTCTATCCTTTATCGAGCCCATCTTTGCATGAAATGTTCCCTTGGTATCTCCAATTCTCTTGAAGAGATCTCTAGTCTTTCCCATTCTGTTGTTTTCCTCTATCTCTTTGCATTGATTGCTGAAGAAGGCTTTCTTATCTCTTCTTGCTATTCTTTGGAACTCTGCATTCAGATGCTTATATCTTTTCTTTTCTCCTTTGCTTTTCGCNTTCTCTTGAAGAGATCTCTAGTCTTTCCCATTCTGTTGTTTTCCTGGCATGCTGCAATTCATGGGGTCGGAAAGAGTTGGACACGACTGAGTGACTGAATTAAACTGAACTGAGAGGATTTAAAAATTAAAAAAAAATTAAAAGAAAGAATGATAGTAAAAATAGTAAAAATATATCGAGGACTTTCTCTGGTGTTTTTATGGGCAATGTGGGGTCAGTTCATTTTCAGATAGTTCCTAAGTCTGGCTTATATTTCTCAAGATATATAGTTCTCTTCCTATGTAGTCAGTTCTAACCACAGGGTTTTAATCTATTGCACCTGTCACTTTCAAGGCCATTCCCTCTGTTTTAGCTTCTTCTCTTTGCTAGTCTCTTCAGTGTCTGATTTCCGCCCTGACACAAGGGAGCGGTGGTGGACACTTTTTTTTGGCTCACTTGTTCAGTCACGCTTTGGGGGGTGAGGGACACTGCAAGCAAATAACACTGGCGTGTGCTCGCAGTGTCTCAGCCACACAGGGCCTGCCCCTGCTCATGGCACGTGTGCCTTCCCTGCTCACACTGCTCAGGCTCTAGGTTACTCCGCTGGGAACCATCTGAGGCTGGTCCTGGGCTGCATGCACCTCCCAGGTCTAAGGCGCTCAGGTTCAGGAATTTGGGTAGTCCTCAGAGGTGCAGACTCGGGCATACACACTGAGGAAACCAGAATTGAAAGAGACACGTGTACCCCAGTGTTCATCACAGCACTGTTATAAATAAGCAGGGTGACAGTATACAGCCTTGACGTACTCCTTTTCCTATTTGGAACCAGTCTGTTGTTCCATGTCCAGTTCTAACTGTTGCTTCCTGGCCTGCATATAGGTTTCTCAAGAGGCAGATCAGGTGGTCTGGTATTCCCATCTCCTTCAGAACTTTCCACAGTTTATTGTGATCCACACAGTCAAAGGCTTTGGCGCAGTCAATAAAGCAGACATAGATGTTTTTCTGAAACTCTCTTGCTTTTTCCATGATGCAGCAGATGTTGGCAATTTGATCTCTGGTTCCTCTGCCTTTTCTAAAACCAGCTTAAACATCTGGAAGTTCAGTCCTTAATTGCCTGTAAATTACAACTATAACAATAACTGCTACAATTTTGTATACATCTACTATCAGTTCACATGTATTATTTCTTTTCATTTAAACTTTAAGTAACTTAATGATGTTCAAATCATTTTCCACATTTCAGATTTAAGGAATTTGAAGCTTAGAAAGCTTATAAGTGACAGGGAAATGAACTGAATTCAGCTCTGTTTAATGTAAGTTATATCACACCATAACAGTGTTTCTCAGACTTGGATAGTGCAGATATAATATAAAGGGAAACAATCCTCCAGACTCCTAGCACTTACTGAAATTATTTTAGTTTAAAAAGAATGATATAATGCCATTTGCAACAACGTGGATGGACCTAGAGATTGCCATACTGAGTGAAATAAGTCAGAGAGAGAAAGACAAATATCATGTGCTATTACTTATATGTGGGATCTAAAAATGGTACAAATGACCTTATTTACAAAACAGAAATAGAGTGGCATATGTAACAAACATCCCTATGGTGACTGAGGGGAAAGGGGAGCAGGAGAGAGAAAATTGGGATATTGAGAATGTCACACAGACACTACTATATTTAAAATAGATAACTAATGAAGAAAATAGCACAAGGAACTCTATTCAATGCTCAGTAATGACCTATATGGGAAAAGAATCTAAAAACAAGCAGATATATGTAGATGTATAACTGATACACTTTGCTGTACACCTGAAACTAACAGATGACACCACCCTTACGGCAGCATTGTAAGTCAACTATACTCCAATAAAAATTTTAAAGTAAATAAATAAATATGCACAAACATAAAAATGAGAATAGGTACTATACTTATAATTCTTATATAACTAGAAAGTCATATAAAATTTATAAATTACCAACAAAAACTGTAAGACCAATAAAATTTCAGTATCAACAGTATATTAAGTGATACTTATAAAAATTATTCATTTATTATAAATATAATAAAGTAATAATTTTTTTTTTTCAGAAGCTGGGAGGACCCCATGCTTGAAGGGCGGTGGCCAAGAGGAGTTACTCCATGTACGAGGTCAAGGGCTGTGACTTAGAGTGCCAGGCTGCGATGGCACAGGAACGGCCAAGAGGAGCTACCCCGCGTCCAAGGTCAGGGGCGACGGCTGAGAGGAGCCACCCCGTGTCTGAGACCAGGGGCAGTGCCTGAGGCCAGGGGCAGCAGCCGGGAGGAGCAACCCCACGCCTGAGCCCAAGGGCGGTGGCTGGGAGGAGCAACCCCACATCCAAGGAGTGGTGGCTGTGTGGGTGCAGGAGGACCGAGAGGAGCCATCCCATGTTGAAGGTCAGGAAGAAGCATCGGTGAGGAGATACCCCTCGTCCAAGGTAAAGAGCAGCAGCTGTGCTTTGCTGGAGCAGCCGTGAAGAGATACCCCACGCCCAAGGTAAGAGAAACCCAAGTAAGATGGTAGATGTTGCAAGAGGGCATCAGAGGGCAGACACACTGAAACCATACTCACAGAAAACTAGTCAATCTAATCACACTAGGACCACAGCCTTGTCTAACTCAATGAAACTAAGCCATGCCCACGGGGTAACCCAGGGTGGGTGGGTCATGGTGGAGAGGTCTGACAGAACGTGGTACCCTGGAGAAGGGAATGGAAAACCACTTCAGTATTCTTGCCTTGAGAACCCCATGAACAGTATGAAAAGACAAAATGATAGGATACTGAAAGAGGAACTCCCCAGGTCAGTAGGTGCCCAACATACTACTGGAGATCAGTGGAGAAGTAACCCTAGAAAGAATGAAGGGATGGAGCCAAAGCAAAAACAATACCCAGCTGTGGATGTGACTGGTGATAGAAACAAAGTCCGATGCTGTAAAGAGCAATATTGCACAGGAACCTGGAAGGTCAGGTCCATGAATCAAGGCAAATTGGAAGTGGTCAAACAAGAGATGGCAAGGGTGAATGTCAACATTCTCGGAATCAGCGAACTAAAATGGACTTGAATAGGTGAATTTAACTCAGATGACCATTATATCTACTACTGTGGGCAGGATTCCCTCAGAAGAAATGGAGTAGCCATCATGGTCAACAAAAGAGTCCAAAATGCAGTACTTGGATGCAGTCTCAAAAACAACAGAATGATCTCTGTTCGTCTCCAAGGCAAACCATTCAATATCACAGTTATCCAAGTCTATGCCCCAACCAGTAATGCTGAAGAAGCTGAAATTGAACGGTTTTTTAGTTCCTCTTCAGTTTCTGCCATAACGGTGGTGTCATCTGCATATCTGAGGTGATTGATATTTCTCCTGACAATCTTGATTCTAGCTTGTGCTTCTTCCAGCCCAGTGTTTCTCATGATGAACTCTGCATATAAGTTAAACAAGCAGGGTGACAATATACAGCCTTGACGTACTCCTTTTCCTATTTGGAACTTGTCTGTTGTTCCATGTCCAGTTCTAACTGTTGCTTCCTGATCTGCATTTAGGTTTCTCAAGAGGCTGGTCCAGTGGTCTGGTATTCCCATCTCTTGAAGAATTTTGCACAGTTTATTGTGATCCACACAGTCAAAGGCTTTGACTTAGTCAATAAAGCAGAAATAATGTTTTTCTGGAACTCTCTTGCTTTTCTAATGCTCCACTTAATTGCCATCATTATCATTATTTTTCCTTTCTAATGATGGACTCATTTCTAACAATCAATTATTACTTTTAATACTGAATTCTTCGCTAATACACTTAAAAATACAATACTGAAAATAATCAAAGAAAATGTCTTCATCATGTGAAAAAAAATAGGTCTTCATTGTGTCTTCATTGGAGTTTGGGTGCAACTCCAATACTTTGGCCACCTGATGCGAATAACTGACTCATTTGAAAAGACTCTGATGCTCGGAAAGATTGAAAGAGGGAGAAGTGGATGACAGAGGATGAGACAGTTGGATGGCATCACTGACTCAATAGACATGAGTCTGAGTAAATTCTAGGAGTCAGCAATGGACAGGGAGGCCTGGCATGCTGCAGTCCATGGGGTCACAAAGAGTCAGACACGACTGAGCAACTGAGCTGAACTGAACTTCACTGTGTACTTACTATGCTAAGTAACAACAATATTAAGATAACACTTATAAGGGTGATATATGTTTACTATTTTTAGATATGGCTCTGACTACCNGTCCATGGGGTCACAAAGAGTCAGACACGACTGAGCAACTGAGCTGAACTGAACTTCACTGTGTACTTACTATGCTAAGTAACAACAATATTAAGATAACACTTATAAGGGTGATATATGTTTACTATTTTTAGATATGGCTCTGACTACCTGAGTGCAGGTACAGTTTAGTGAATGAATGATTTATTTCACTGACAAATTCTCAATTCCAAATACTATGCTCCCAGGTCATTTGATCTTCTCCTGACACCAGAGCATTTGCATACTAAAATACAAACACAGGCACTGAAATTGTACAAAAACACTACTTATCAGTACCTTAAGTAAAGGCAGTGAACATACTCATTTGAAAGAATACAGGGTACCTATGGAATAATGGCACCTTCCTAAATATAATGTCATTACCTATCATACAACTATCACAGAGAGAAATAAAGTGAATAAAATTGTCCATAAGCCGTGTCAAGGCAGAAATTGGAAGACAAAGAATACAATATAATTCAATATACATGTAAGTAAGACAAATATTTGAAACCAGTGCTCAGTTTTGAACTCAGTCGGATAGAGACTGAACAGAATAGAGAAGAGAGTAGTGGGGGCCCTAACCCTGGTGGAATACAGATACAATCTTTCCTAGAGGAAGTCACATATGGAATGAGGGAAACTAATAACAAAGCTGAGACTTTGAGGATCAGAATGCTAGTTGCATCATGTGGGACTAATGGCAGCAATCTTGGGGAAACATTTTTTAAGGCTTGTAAAGAAGCAAGCTATGGAAATGTGACTCTTACAGAAACAAAATACAACTATAAAATTAAAAGACATATCCTCCCCTTCCTTCCTTGCCCTTCCCCTTGGAAACAAAATATCTACTAAAGATTTTATAGCATCAAAAGAAGAGGGTGCTCTTAAGCAACACATCTAGGAAACCACCACAACTTAAGAGTAACAGACAGAATCATCTGTTATTGCTAATGAAAGAAAATGTAAAACCTTTAAAATAAATAAAAAATGGCAGAAGTCATCACTACAAAGTTATTCTAAGGAAAAAGCTGATAAAAATTTCCATCAAATACATAAACACAAAGCACCAATAGGTTGAAACACAGTATCCCGAGCTGAATTAAATATCTTAAAAGAAGTATCTGCATAGATTTTTAAAGTTTTGAATTAAACATTTAAATCTCTGAATGTAAATGGACAAAACAGGGAAGCTATGGAATGATAATTAGTTACACTCAGAAGAGAAACTGAAGAAAAACACAAAACTATCTCTTTAAAAAGGCAAAATCTAAGCCTTCTACAAGAGAATAAGCACAACTGAAATATAAATAAGGAAAATTGAGAAGAAATAGGAGAATATCCAAGAAAATTAAAATAACATAAATGGAGAAGTTAAAAAAGATTATAGGAATGCTAATATGGTAAATAAGCAAATTTCTTAAAAACACTGGAATCACTGAAGAAAACATAATGAATTAGAATACTTAAAAACATAATTCAAGAATCTTTACAGAAATAATAGGAAATTTAAATCTACATTCCAAATGACCTTTAAAGATGAAAAATATAATCCTTTGAGCCTCCAGGCAAAAGGATTAGGTGACTTAAAAAGGGAAAAAAAAAATAAAATCAGCATCAAATATCTAAATGACAACAAAGAGCAAGATCATGGTGCAGCAGTGCTGTGAAGCAACTCAAGGAAAGAAAGGATAAGCTGAAGACTTTTTAATCTAACCAAGTTGTCCATCAAGCATCAAGATTTAGGAAACAGTTTAAATATGGAGGACCTCGTAGAGTACTGTATTCATAAAACGTCCCTGTAAAATCTACTATAAAACAAGCCTCATGTCACCAAGAGATGATTGAGAAAAGGATGGGATTGTATTCAATACATTTAAAGTAAATGTAAAATAAAATAGTAGAGACATGGCTGGAAAATACATGTAAATGTCACAATTCAAACAGGAGAGGACACAGAAAAGAAAAAAGGAAAGTTACATAAACACAGTAACTGCCCACAGGAATGTGGACAAAGAACGTCACCTGCCATTCTAGGACAAAACAAATGTTGCCCACCATCAAGCCACCACCTATTACAGCTGCCCTGAGGATGTGCTCCAAAGGAAATCGGGATGGAGATGAACAGGATACTAGACACAGTTACGATGCACACCTAAGGATTAATTTCAATCAGTCCAGACTTTTGCACCTTCCCACGCATAGAAAAACAGTAAAATCATTAACCTGAAATGTGGGGGGTGGGGCTGTGATTAGCATTAATCTTTTGTTATTTGGTCAAATGGTTTTATTTTTGTTCTTTGTTTTTGGCAAAAAATTTCCTCCTTTACTGCCTCTCCCCAGAGCTATCTGAGATGCTGTCTCTCATGCCATAGTCCTTTGTAAGATCCTGAATAAAACATAACTCACAACGTTTAGGTTGTATTTTCCCCCCACCCCCACCAACAGGTATGAAGCAGCAAGCAGAATATATTCCTCTGAAGCTGTCAAAACAAAGAAACCAAACCCAAACCAGAGATCAAATAAAGAAAAGAGTACCGAAGCTACCATTAAAAATGTTAGTATAAAGGAACAACAAGAGCAAAAATGCAAATTTGCCAATACAAAACAGAATTTTTGAAGGAGCTTTTTAAAAAGCATATGTCTTGGAGAAGAAATATTAAATAGTATGCTGCTAAGTCACTTCAGTCGTGTCCGACTCTGTGTGACCCCATAGACGGCAGCCCACCGGGCTCCCCCATCCCTGGGATTCTCCAGGCAAGAATACTGGAGTGGGTTGCCATTTCCTTCTCCAGTGCATGAAAGAGAAAAGTGAAAGTGAAGTCGCTCAGTCTGTCTGACTGTTAGCGACCCCATGGACTGCAGCCCACCAGGCTACTCCGTCCACTGGATTTTCCAGGCAAGAGTACTGGGGTGGGGTGCCATTGCCTTCCCCGATTAAATAGTATAAATCAATACAAACAGGAAAAAAATAACAAAGTCAGGATCACATTTCTAAGCTCAACTCACCTAATTTTTTTTTAAAAAAAGGATTTCAAGTTGATTCTCAAAGCAAAATGAAGCACTATATTAAGCAACAGACATAACTACAAAAATGATACACAGATACTGAGAATAAAGGGCAATAAATGGGCAAATGTACATAAGGCCATTGTTGATATCAGACACAANTTTAAATCTCTGAATGTAAATGGACAAAACAGGGAAGCTATGGAATGATAATTAGTTACACTCAGAAGAGAAACTGAAGAAAAACACAAAACTATCTCTTTAAAAAGGCAAAATCTAAGCCTTCTACAAGAGAATAAGCACAACTGAAATATAAATAAGGAAAATTGAGAAGAAATAGGAGAATATCCAAGAAAATTAAAATAACATAAATGGAGAAGTTAAAAAAGATTATAGGAATGCTAATATGGTAAATAAGCAAATTTCTTAAAAACACTGGAATCACTGAAGAAAACATAATGAATTAGAATACTTAAAAACATAATTCAAGAATCTTTACAGAAATAATAGGAAATTTAAATCTACATTCCAAATGACCTTTAAAGATGAAAAATATAATCCTTTGAGCCTCCAGGCAAAAGGATTAGGTGACTTAAAAAGGGAAAAAAAAAATAAAATCAGCATCAAATATCTAAATGACAACAAAGAGCAAGATCATGGTGCAGCAGTGCTGTGAAGCAACTCAAGGAAAGAAAGGATAAGCTGAAGACTTTTTAATCTAACCAAGTTGTCCATCAAGCATCAAGATTTAGGAAACAGTTTAAATATGGAGGACCTCGTAGAGTACTGTATTCATAAAACGTCCCTGTAAAATCTACTATAAAACAAGCCTCATGTCACCAAGAGATGATTGAGAAAAGGATGGGATTGTATTCAATACATTTAAAGTAAATGTAAAATAAAATAGTAGAGACATGGCTGGAAAATACATGTAAATGTCACAATTCAAACAGGAGAGGACACAGAAAAGAAAAAAGGAAAGTTACATAAACACAGTAACTGCCCACAGGAATGTGGACAAAGAACGTCACCTGCCATTCTAGGACAAAACAAATGTTGCCCACCATCAAGCCACCACCTATTACAGCTGCCCTGAGGATGTGCTCCAAAGGAAATCGGGATGGAGATGAACAGGATACTAGACACAGTTACGATGCACACCTAAGGATTAATTTCAATCAGTCCAGACTTTTGCACCTTCCCACGCATAGAAAAACAGTAAAATCATTAACCTGAAATGTGGGGGGTGGGGCTGTGATTAGCATTAATCTTTTGTTATTTGGTCAAATGGTTTTATTTTTGTTCTTTGTTTTTGGCAAAAAATTTCCTCCTTTACTGCCTCTCCCCAGAGCTATCTGAGATGCTGTCTCTCATGCCATAGTCCTTTGTAAGATCCTGAATAAAACATAACTCACAACGTTTAGGTTGTATTTTCCCCCCACCCCCACCAACAGGTATGAAGCAGCAAGCAGAATATATTCCTCTGAAGCTGTCAAAACAAAGAAACCAAACCCAAACCAGAGATCAAATAAAGAAAAGAGTACCGAAGCTACCATTAAAAATGTTAGTATAAAGGAACAACAAGAGCAAAAATGCAAATTTGCCAATACAAAACAGAATTTTTGAAGGAGCTTTTTAAAAAGCATATGTCTTGGAGAAGAAATATTAAATAGTATGCTGCTAAGTCACTTCAGTCGTGTCCGACTCTGTGTGACCCCATAGACGGCAGCCCACCGGGCTCCCCCATCCCTGGGATTCTCCAGGCAAGAATACTGGAGTGGGTTGCCATTTCCTTCTCCAGTGCATGAAAGAGAAAAGTGAAAGTGAAGTCGCTCAGTCTGTCTGACTGTTAGCGACCCCATGGACTGCAGCCCACCAGGCTACTCCGTCCACTGGATTTTCCAGGCAAGAGTACTGGGGTGGGGTGCCATTGCCTTCCCCGATTAAATAGTATAAATCAATACAAACAGGAAAAAAATAACAAAGTCAGGATCACATTTCTAAGCTCAACTCACCTAATTTTTTTTTAAAAAAAGGATTTCAAGTTGATTCTCAAAGCAAAATGAAGCACTATATTAAGCAACAGACATAACTACAAAAATGATACACAGATACTGAGAATAAAGGGCAATAAATGGGCAAATGTACATAAGGCCATTGTTGATATCAGACACAAGGTAGAATTTATGCCCAAACAAGTGAAACAAAAAATAAAATTTTATAATAATAAAAGCTATAATTTATAATACATATATAACAGTTACAAATCTATACATCAAAAATTAATAAATAGAACAATCTATAGCAACAGCATTTATAAATAGAAACTACAGCCATGCAAAAAGGAGCTAACAGAAGCACACTCATCATAGATTTTAATAGACTATACTTAGCCCCACATAGGTTAAGTAGAGAAATATGTATGTTAAGCCACTTCAGTTGTCTGCACATCCAACTCTTTGCAGCCCCACGGACTATAGCCCGCCAGGGTCCTCTCCAGCCAAGAATACTGGAGTGGGTTGCCATGTCTTCTCCAGGGCATCTTCCCCACTCAGGGATCAAACCTGTGTCTCATGTCTCCTGCACTGGCACTTTACCACTAGCACCACCTGGGAAGCCCCAGAGAAAATATCAAAGACTTAAATAATTATTGTTAAGTTAGACTTCATGGATATACATATCAAACTTTATAACCTTAAAAAAGTATATCTTCTGAAGTATACATGAGACATTTATGAAAATCTAATCCCCAATATGTCTCAAATAGGTCCACAAAATAGAAATAATAGAAACATTATCTCATCAAAATGCAGTAAGACTAGGAATTAGTATGAAATTTTTAAATGTTCTATCTCAAAATTGAATAGCTCTCTGTTAAACAATTTGTTGACTAGGAAAAGGCACACCAAGAGAGACAATTTATAAGATTAATGATGATGAAAGCCCTTTGCATCAGTACATGTGGGACAAAACATGAGAACTAATCAAAGAAAAATGCATTATCTCATACACTTAAACGTTTCAAATGAAAATAAGTTAAATTCTCAACTCAAAATAACATCTTAAGTAAAAACTTGAATGAACTTTTCAGCCAACCTAATTAACTGGTAAAGGAAGAAAAAAAGTCCATCAAAGGAAAGCATAAGGAAATGAAAATGTGATATAAAAATTAAAAAAACAAAAATGAGTATAATATATCAAAACATTAGTTCCTGGAAAAAAGTAAAAGAGTGGAACTTATATTAACTATACATACCAAGGAAGAGTCTTACAGTTAGAGAAAGGGACAGAAGACAAGTCAAAAATGGAAACTCATGATGCATTAATATGTGATTGGGCATTTAATGGGATGTGGCTGAGACACTCAACAAAGCTGAATTTTGAGAGGAGGAGGAGCTTGGTCAAGCCTGTGTATAAAATGGACGATGAACGCATTGACCTCAACACATTATTCAGTGATGGTACCTTAACGACAATACCAACACAGTTCACTCAGCTACTTACTGTATACAGTGTGAGTACTGGTTTATACTATGCCACTGATTTATACATTAACTATAAAAAGACTAGAAGACACGTGTAGTTACATTTAGAAGAAAGTACTTGCATTTGCATGGGAATGAAATCTCTACATTAACTCTTTATTCCACATGATGGATTTTGAGATTGCTAATGTGAATGCCATATGCAGAAGTAAAGGATGCTTGTTTCACTTTTCACAATCACTGTGGTGCAACAGTCTCCTTTAAGTCTAACAGGTGAGTATATGACAATACTGTTCATGGGGTTCTCAAGGCAAGAATACTGAAGTGGTTTGCCATTCCCTTCTCTAGTGGACCACAATTTGTCAAAACTCTCCACCATGACCCATCCTTCTTGGGTGGTCCTACATGGCATGGCTCATGGTTTCACTGAGTTAGACAAGGCTGTGATCCATGTGATCAGTTTGGTTAGTTTTCTGTGATTGTGGTTTTCATTCTGTCTGTGCCCTGACAGATAAGGATAAGAGGCTAATGGAAGCTTCCTGATGGAAGAGACTGACTGTGGGGTAATCTGGATGATGCTGTAAAAGTGCTGCACTCAACATGCCAGCAAATTTGGAAATCTCAGCAGTGGCCACAGGACTGGAAAAGGTCAGTTTTCATTCCAATCCCCAAAAAAAGCAATGCCAGAAAATGTTCAAACTACCGCATAATTGCACTCATCTTACATGCAAGTAAAGCAATGTTCAAAATTCTTCAAGCCAGGCTCCAACAGTCCATAAACCAATAACTTCCAGATAGTCAAACTAGATTTACCAGAAGGAGAAGAACCAGAGATCAAATTGCCAACATCCATTGGATCATCGAAAAAGCAAGAGAGTTTCAGAAAAACATCTGTTTCTGCTTTATTGACTATGCCAAAGCCTTTGACTGTGTGGATCACAACAAACTGTGGAAAATTCTTAAAGAGATGGGAATACCAGATCACCTTTACTGTCTCCTGAGAAATCTGTATGCAAGTCAAGAAGCAACAGTTAGAACCAGACATGGAACATGGACTGGTTCCAAATTGGGAAAGGAGTGCATCGAGGCTGTATATTGTCATCCTACATATTTAATTTCTATGCAGAGTACATCATGAGATGTCTGGCTGGATGAAGCATAAGCTAGTATCAAGACTGCCAGAAGAAATATCAATAACCTTAGAAATACAGATGATACCACCCTATGGCAGAAAGTGAAGAGGAACTAAAGAGCCTCTTGATGAAAGTGAAAGAGGAGAGTGAAAAAACTGGCTTAAAACTCAACATTCAAAAAACTAACATCATGGCATCTGATCCCATCACTACATGGCAAACAGATGGGGAAACAATGGAAACAGTGACAGACTTTATTTTCTTGGGCTCTAAAATCAGTGCAGATGGTGACTGTAGCCATGAAATTAAAAGATGCTTTCTCCTCAGAAGAAAAGCTATGACCAACCTAGATAACATATTGAAAAGCAGAGACATTACTTTACCAACAAAGGTCCATCTAGTCAAAGCTATGATTTTTCCAGTAGTCATGCATGGATGTGAGAGTTGGACTATAAACAGAGCTGAGAGTCGAAGAATTGATGCTGTTGAACTGTGGTGTTGGAAAAGACTCTTGAGAGTCCCTTGAACTGCAAGGAAATCAAACTACTGAATCATAAAGGAAATCAGTTGTGAATATTCACTGAAAGGACTGATGCTAAAGCTCCAATCCTTTTGCCACCTGTTGCAAAGAACTGAGTCACTGGAAAAGACCCTGATGCTGGGAAAGATTGAAAGCAGGAGGAGAAGGGGGTGACAGAGGATGAAATGGTTGGTTGGCATCACCGACTCAATGGACATGAGTTTAAGCAAGCTCTGGGGGTTGGTGATGGACAAGGAAGTCTGGCGTGCCACAGTCCATGGAGTCGCAAAGAGTCGTACATAACAGAGCAACTGAAGTGAACTGATATGACAATGGAAAATACCTATAAACGTGCATTCATGTTTTAAGGACTTTAATTTGTGTCCTTTGGGAGATTTGCATGAAGCTTTTAAGTGTATTATGGAGAAGGGAGAACAAAATTTATATGACAACAGATTATGTTAAGAGAGTGTATATTCGTGAAATGCATGGCAGAAGCAGAAGACAACCAGTGGCTATAAGATTTCCACCAGAACCTTAGAATGTCTGTCAAGTAGAACTGATGGCAAACGCAGGACTAACAGTGGAAGGCTGGTACAGGAAATCTGAAAAGCTGATGGTAGTGCAGCATCCTTGAAGAGTTACTGAAATGTTAAAGTATGAGCAGCAAAGCAATGAATAAGTTATCCTGGGTCTTTAACGATCACACTGAAAAACGGCCATAAATTTCAGGACAATACTGACAAAAAAATTAGTATGACCAAATCTGTTAACAATGTAGAGGAGGAAATTTTATTCTATCCCTACAGATTCTTTTGCTTGGTCTAATAATCAAATTGACATAAAATGGATTAATAAGAGAAAATCAAATCTAATTTTGTACATACAGAGGCCCCTTGGCTATGGGACCTAAGAAGTGACTGAGGCATGCTCTTCACCTACCTTTTTAGATAAAGAATCATTTGTGAAGATTTGGCAAACCAAAGGTGTTTCTGTTTGGAGCAGCAAATTAATGAAGAGTAACAAAGTCTGTTTGTTTATAGAGTTTTCTGTGTCAAGCTCCCTACCTCCAGTCTTCCATCCTCCTGGCACAGGAAGGATCCCTTCCCATAAGAGCTGTATTTTCCACTTCCAGGGAAACAAAGGAGGCTCAGGGTGTTCTTTTTATACCAGCTGTTTCTCAAATAACTTTAGTTTAAAATAATCAATATGCCATACAGAGCTGAGAGTCGAAGAATTGATGCTGTTGAACTGTGGTGTTGGAAAAGACTCTTGAGAGTCCCTTGAACTGCAAGGAAATCAAACTACTGAATCATAAAGGAAATCAGTTGTGAATATTCACTGAAAGGACTGATGCTAAAGCTCCAATCCTTTTGCCACCTGTTGCAAAGAACTGAGTCACTGGAAAAGACCCTGATGCTGGGAAAGATTGAAAGCAGGAGGAGAAGGGGGTGACAGAGGATGAAATGGTTGGTTGGCATCACCGACTCAATGGACATGAGTTTAAGCAAGCTCTGGGGGTTGGTGATGGACAAGGAAGTCTGGCGTGCCACAGTCCATGGAGTCGCAAAGAGTCGTACATAACAGAGCAACTGAAGTGAACTGATATGACAATGGAAAATACCTATAAACGTGCATTCATGTTTTAAGGACTTTAATTTGTGTCCTTTGGGAGATTTGCATGAAGCTTTTAAGTGTATTATGGAGAAGGGAGAACAAAATTTATATGACAACAGATTATGTTAAGAGAGTGTATATTCGTGAAATGCATGGCAGAAGCAGAAGACAACCAGTGGCTATAAGATTTCCACCAGAACCTTAGAATGTCTGTCAAGTAGAACTGATGGCAAACGCAGGACTAACAGTGGAAGGCTGGTACAGGAAATCTGAAAAGCTGATGGTAGTGCAGCATCCTTGAAGAGTTACTGAAATGTTAAAGTATGAGCAGCAAAGCAATGAATAAGTTATCCTGGGTCTTTAACGATCACACTGAAAAACGGCCATAAATTTCAGGACAATACTGACAAAAAAATTAGTATGACCAAATCTGTTAACAATGTAGAGGAGGAAATTTTATTCTATCCCTACAGATTCTTTTGCTTGGTCTAATAATCAAATTGACATAAAATGGATTAATAAGAGAAAATCAAATCTAATTTTGTACATACAGAGGCCCCTTGGCTATGGGACCTAAGAAGTGACTGAGGCATGCTCTTCACCTACCTTTTTAGATAAAGAATCATTTGTGAAGATTTGGCAAACCAAAGGTGTTTCTGTTTGGAGCAGCAAATTAATGAAGAGTAACAAAGTCTGTTTGTTTATAGAGTTTTCTGTGTCAAGCTCCCTACCTCCAGTCTTCCATCCTCCTGGCACAGGAAGGATCCCTTCCCATAAGAGCTGTATTTTCCACTTCCAGGGAAACAAAGGAGGCTCAGGGTGTTCTTTTTATACCAGCTGTTTCTCAAATAACTTTAGTTTAAAATAATCAATATGCCATCTTTCCATATTTTGAGGTTTAGCCTGCCCTAAACCCCATCAACAGATATAATAAACAATATTTTAAAAAAACAAATTCAAATTACCATTTGGTATGGACCAAATGTCTCATCAGATGTTTGGGACAAGACCAAATGTCCTACAGGGATCCTCAATTGATATAAGGAATATTTTGGAAGAGACATTTAATTTAAATGTACATTGCATAATACCAATTATCAGTGGCAAATGTCTCTTCTGTGATTGCTGTTGTAGGTACATAGGAAAATGTCCTCGTTCTTAGGGAAAAGATCTGAAGAACTTCAGGGTGAAGTGTATTGATGTCTGCAGTTTATTTTCAAGTAGTGCAGACCCCCCAAAACGTGTGTGTGTGGACAGGAAAAGAGAGTAGAAAACAAAAGCTAGAAAATGCTAACAATTACTGAACATAGGTAAAGAGTATATGTCTCTTTATTGTGCTGCTTTTTCAACTTTTCTGTATATTCAAGTTTTATTAAAAGTTGGAAAATTTTTAAAGGCATTTGCTTGCTAAGTGAACATGGCCTTCAAATTCAATTCATCTGCTAAATTTTTATTTTCTGCAGTTTTTTGCATTCTTATACTACCTGGTTGCTATGTGACTAAAATAAACTCAGCCACTGAAGAAAAATAAGTTATTCACATGACACAAAAGCCAAAAAAGCTTTGCCACTGAGTTGGAAAAAAATCATCATCATTAAACTTATTGGCAAGTTATATTCTTATAAAATGTTATTCTCCTAATACAATGTAACCATTTATTGCTTTGTGTCAGCATCTAATTAAAGGGAAAGACAAACAGGCAGAATGTATGCCCAATTACACTGTGGCAAGTTTTTTATACTCTAAGAGTAATGATATGTCAAACATTAATAAAAGAAGATACAAGAGGTATTTTTTCATAATTTACCAGACAGGAGGGCACATTATTTCCTTCTGTTGCATGATTAAGTTTTGTAGGAAACATATATTCAGGTTGATAAGTCTAACAGACAGCTTATACAAGGTATATAATCAGTCCTCATGATTACAATCTCCCAAGTCTCAAATGGAACTAAAATGACACATGTAGAAAGGGGCAGAAAAACCAAGGTTATGGCTTTAGCTCTGCTTCTAAATAGATCAATATTGGCGGGTAAATTACTTTCCTTCTCTGAGCTTCAATGTTCTCTTAAAATGAGACACTTGAACTGAATTAAGATGGTTAAAACTGTAGAATCAGGGCCATTTATTCTTCAAGGACTAAGTGGTAAAGAGCCAAGTTTAAGTCACCATTTTTTAAGAAATAAAAACTCAGTCTGACATAGATATTATTCCTTAGAGCCCAATGAGGCAGAGAAAGGAGGAGGCCAGGGTATCCATAAAACTGATGAGTCTCAGGGAGTCACTCTCTTCTTGACTACAGGCTGCACTCTCCAGGGAGGACCGCTTGGCCAAAAGACCACCCTGTCAAAGTTCTGGGCAAGGAACCACACCAGAGAAAGGTTGGAAATTAGGTTGAGTCAGCAAGGCAGCCTGACTACTGTTTAATATGATCTGTTATCCAGAGCCACAAAAACTCCTTGTAAATTTGATGTGGTTAAATGTTCTTATTATTAATTCTAGGAAGAAATAATATTTTGAAAAAAGGTAGTGAAACAGAAATTTTAAAGGCCTCCACAAAACCATACAACGAGGAGAATGGTAATGCTGAAGAGGTAAAGTCAGAAGGAAAAAAAAAATTGGAGTTTTAAGAAAACTTTGCCTGAACTTCTGAGAATATATTGTCTCCTCAGTGAGGTGCTAGTTAAGGCAAACACAGTTAAGACCATAGCTGAGCAGAATGCTTGGGAAATAGATTATCTGATTAAATAATTTCAAAAACTTGTCAGTCTCTCAACTTGTCACTATTTACTGTTTTAAAATGCAAAGGCAAGTTTCTTCTTTCCTAAATAAGAACAGTGTTGAACATTACTGAATCTTCCTTTGATCATTTTAGATCCTTCAGTCCCTCCAGGTCATTATTTTCAACATCATTGCTCTGCATAGGGATTAAAGATACGGATATGCCAACACTGGGCTGAATCCATCTGGGCTCATGCATCCCTGGAAGATGCATTTCTGGAGGGAGATAAATCCTGAATATGAACTATTTTCTTATTCTTTGCCTCCTTTTCATGAAATCAAATGCGGCCAAAAAATAAAAATTTGTTAGTTGAGGCTTTTGATTAGTTTCAGTTCCTAAGACTGCACTCTTTCAACAGAGAAATTAGAGCAACATCTCTTTGCTCATATATTTTCAAGAAAGTTCCTGAAGCCTATAACTGACAGTTCAGTTTTTAAACTCTTTAGAATTTGGAAGCAGAAATTCTACTTACAATTGAACTTCCTTGAGTTTGCAGTCACAGTGTTTCAAATTCTAATTCTACTGTGAAAAAAGCCTAGACTAAAAATTTTAGGATGAAAAGTATATCATTTGTGCTCGGTAATTATTCATAAACAGAGTTTTTAAAACAATAGCAAGTTTTGTTTAAGATGTTTATGCTCCTGGGAGCATTTCCTTGCATTCCACCACTGGATTATTGTTTGAGTCCTTTCTTGAAAGTAAGATATCAACTTGCCCAAATTCTTTGTTTAAAAAAAATGAAAATGGCATGCAAACAGTCAGCTGACAAGAGCAGGCTACATGTCCTGGGATGACTCACAGAAGCACTATCCATGGTGATCACGGATCACAGTTCTTAAGGCAGGAAAGCAGGTCAAAAATTTCAAGGTTATGTTCATGATACACCCTGTTATGGAGAGAGGAGGCGTGCGTGAGCCAAGTACAGTAGTCCTGATCTCCCCTTATTTGTGCTTTCCTTTTCCACAGTTTCAGTTATTCACTGTCGACCACGTTCAAAAATATCAAGTGGAAAATTCCAGAAATATACAACTCATAGGTTTTAAATTATGTGCTAAGTAGCATGATGACATCTTGAGCTCCCAGGTCTTTCCCTCCTGGGACATGACAGTGTATCTACACTGCATACACTAACCACCCACTGGCATAGGAAAAATACACTGTATATATAGGGTTCAGTATTACCTATAGTTTCAGGCATTTACTGGGGGTCTTGGAACATATTCCCTGTGGAAAAAGAGGAACTACTGTAGCATAAAGTATCACTCAACAAGGGTTATCTAACTACTTCCACAGCCAAATGAGGTAATGAAGTCCAATAATGAGCCCTGCTACAGCATTATCTCTTGGAAACCAACTGCCCACCCAGGACTCTTTCTGCCCCCCCTCCCCCACAGCATAGTCATTGATATCGACAGGAATCACCACACATCCCAGATAGAGCTTCAATATGCACTGCTACCCAAGGCCTTAGAGAAAGAGCATTATATATACTGCCCAGAGCACACTACACATCCTCACATCAGAGCAAGAAACTCACTCTACACCAAAGAAAACAATGCAGCGGGCGGGTACACAGCCATGAAATCCTCTGATACTTACTTCACTCCCCAGAATTTGCTGACATAATAGTATGATGGGATGGCTTACTGAAGGTGCTGCAAGGCCCTAGTGGAGGGACTATATCCTGCCAGCAAGGGGAACCAAATCCTCCAGTATGCTAAATTAGTGACCATAACATGGTACAGCGTCACCATAAGAAAGAACTTATATGTTTCAGAATAAAGGCACCAAAACAGTGATGGCCTCTCCCCCATCTCCACCAGTGGCCCACGTGGGGAATGTGTGCTCACCATTCCCCAAACTCTGCATTCTGCAGATTTAGAGGAAGAACCTTCCATCAGTAGATATAACAGAACTCCCAGCAGTCGTAAAATATGGCTGCCACTCTGGCACTTCGGGGACCATGTGTGAGGGAAAGCAACAAAACAAAAGAGGAAGTCACCATCTTTTTTGGTAACTGACCCTGGCTTCCCTTGTACCTCAGTTAGTAAAGAATCTGCCTGCAATGCAGGAGACTTGGATTTGATTCCTGGGTTGGGAAGATTTCCTTCCTGGAGAAGGAAATGGCAACCCACTCCAGTATTCTTGCCTGGAGAATCCTATGGACAAAGGAGCCTGGAAGGCTACAGTCTATGGGGTCACAAAGGTCGGACATGACTTACTGACTAAACCACCACAATCCAACAAAGGGGCAAGAATTACTGACTTAGTTATTAAGAAGAGGTACGTATAAAATTGGGTACATACAGGGTGGTATGACCATAGATAGATGAATTTATTTGCAAAACAGAAATAGACACACAGATGTGTAGAACAAACATGGATACCAAGGGGGAATGGGGGATGGGATGGATTGGAGATGTGGCCTAACATACATACACTCAGTTCAGTTCAGTTGCTCATTCGTGTCTGACTATTTGCGACCCCATGAATCGCAGCACGCCAGGCCTCCCTGTCCATCACCATCTCCCGGAGTTCACTCAGACTCACGTCCATCGAGTCAGTGATGCCAGCCAGCCATCTCATCTTCTGTCATCCCTTTCTCCTCCTGCACCCAATCCCTCCCAGCATCAGTCTTTTCCAAATGAGTCAACTCTTCACATGAGGTGGCCAAAGTATTGGAGTTTCAGCTTCAGCATCATTACTTCCAAAGAAATCCCAGGGCTAATCTCCTTCAGAATGGATTGGTTGGATCTCCTTGCAGTCCAAGGGACTAAGAGCCTTCTCCAACACCACAGTTCAAAAGCATCAATTCTTCGGCACTCAGCTTTCTTCACAGTCCAACTCTCACATCCATACATGACCACAGGAAAAACCATAGCCTTGACTAGACGGACCTTAGTTGGCAAAGTAATGTCTCTGCTTTTGAATGTGCTATCTAGGTTGGTCACAACTTTTTTTCCAAGGAGTAAGCATCTTTTAATTTCATGGCTGCAGTCACCATCTGTAGTGATTTTGGAGCCCCCAAAAATAAAGTCTGACACTGTTTCCACTGTTTCCCCATCTATTTGCCATGAAATGATGGGACCAGATGCCATGATCTTAGTTTTCTGAATGTTGAGCTTTAAGCCAACTTTTTCACTCTCCTCTTTCACTTTCATCAAGAGGCTTTTTAGTCCCTCTTCACTTTCTGCCATAAGGGTGGTGTCATCTGCATATCTGAGCTTATTGATATTTCTCCCAGCAATCTTGATTCCAGCTACACTACTATATATAAAATAGGTAACAAGTGAGAACAGACTGTATAGCCAAGGAAACAGTGCTCTGTGATGACCTAAATGGGAAGGAAATCCAACAAAGAGAGGAAATATATCTATATGTGTGACTGAATCTCACTGCTGTCCACCAGAAACTAACACAATACTGTAAAGCAACTATTCTCCAATTAAAAAAAGAAGAGAGAAGAGGTAGAGCTGCTATTATACACTGCGACAGGAAGAAGCATGTGGCCCTCGGGGGAAGGCTGTCTCATAGCATTCCCTCATCTAGTTTTGATCATAAATCCACTACCATAGCCAAAACCTTAGAATGGTATGGCTGAGGGACTGGGTCGCCTCAGGAATGAAGGTCACCCGCAAGGAAATCCCCTCAACTAGCCAAGGTACTAACCAAGGGTAAGGGATGTAGCACAGACCCTGACAGAGTTTAACTTCAAGCCCAACTATAGCAAAAGGTGCCATTTCTCCCATTATCTTTGTTTTACAACTTTCCACCAATAAGGTGGTCCACCAGAGTCCTGAAGGAGAAGGACTGTTCCCAAAACTTATGGGAGACACTGAACCCAAGGGCAAGATATGGACTATTGTGAATGCAACACTTCCCCCACCCACTTTATAACTGAGAGATTTTTCTCCCACTGGCCTCAAAGAATGAGATTCCTGCTTCCCTAGTCAGTCCCTACCCGAGAACTGGTTGACATAGGGACATAAGGCCAGCACTTCTCCCCAGAAAGAAACAACACTGAAAGGGGCTTTCTCCGCTTCAGAGCTGAGTCTTTGTTGTGACTGCATCACAGCCCAAATCTTCCTAGTCCCTGCTTCCTTTCTTTCCTCAACTGGTGTTGACTCCATGACTCTTCCCTAATAAACTTCCTGTCCCTTATTTCCATCTTAGAGTCTGCTTCCTTGGGTAAACCATCTGTAATAATAACCTTTTCCTTAGGAAGCTGTTATATACACTTGCTAGATTTAAAGAAGGGAAAAAAAAAAGATCTCACTATTTTACTTAGGCCATTTTTTTTTTTCTGTATCCATGCAGTATTTTTTCTTTCTTCTCTTAATGTCTTCTAAAGACCATAGAAAACTTTCCCCTCAAGTGTATTTATAGTCTAAAAAGAGCTGAACTATACAAAATTATTTTTAAAATAACCCTTGATTCTACCAATATAGTCATATACTTAAGGGGGCTAAAGAATGAAGACAAATAAGATTTTTTTTTAAATGATGCTAAAATAAAATGTTTTGAATTTTGTGTCAAAGAATTTGCTGGAATGTTTATGGTACATCATTGGCACATAACCTTAAATTAATCCAGTATATAAAAAATCTAATGAATTTTATACTGGGAGCAAGAAACAATCCTTTCTTGTTTTCTCTTGTCTTTGCTCATCTTCCATCTTTAGAATCTGTTTCAAGTCTGTAGTCCTAGTAACTCTGCTCTCCTACCTGTCATTCTTTATAACTGAAAATTGATTACCATTCTGAACTTGCCAGACTGCTGCATTCACTATATGTTGACCTGAAGTATGTGCTGTTCAGACATGCAGTATCCAACAGTGTCCAGTAACTGCCCTAACTGTATACTTTGTCCTGGCCAAGTATTTTTCTTCCTTATTGTAATACAGAAGAGCCATAGTTTCCTCCAAGTTAGGTTCTAATATCAATCTGTAAGGTAGTAAATATGCTATTATTACCCTTGAAAATCCCATGAAATCAGAGGGGAAAATATCTCAATAAATGTATCACTATTGTTTTTCCTTCCCACATTCTAGTCAATAATCCTGAAGTGTTGGGCATTAATTTAAGGAAACACTCTGTCCCCTTAAAACAACACCATGATTAAACACTAAATTTCCACTTAGCTTAAAGGCATAAGAAACTTAAGACTCTAAAAGGGTAAGAAACCTAAAGTCCACTGACTGAAAGGCCATTTTGGTTCACTGAGGGATATAACTCATGTACTCACCCACACAATGTAAATAGTTATTTTTCTTTGATATATTTTTCTTTCTTGGTTCATTTTTTGTGTTTTAACTGAATGATAACTACTTAACAGAATTGTGTTTGTTTCCGCCAAACATGAATCAGCCATAGGTATATATATGTCCCCTCCTTCTTGAACCTCCTTCTCAATCCCTCCCCATCCCATCCCTCTGGGTTGTTACAGAGCCCCAGGTTGAGTTCGCTGAGTCATACAGCAAATTTCTTGGATCATTTTTGGTGATTATATATATACTTGAATTATTGTAAATGAAATGCAAGCATCAGTAGATCTGACATAGATAGAATACCCAGGAGATGAATTCCCCTAGCAACTGTCAGACTCTCATTGGTGCAAATCCAGCATCTTGCTGAAACCTTATTCCTGAGCCTCTTTCATGTGACTGTTTCAATTCTTCCAGATTATTTCAGTTTGTATATCTCCACCCACTAATCTCCACCTGTGTATATAAGGTACATAATTCCACCCATTCCAATTCAACTTCAGCCTATATCTTGTTTTTATCTTTTCTGTTCTAGATAAGCATTAGCCACCTCCCTGCAAAGGAAGCTCAGTTACATTTAGCTACTAGATATTATTTTCCCAATTTTATATTTGAGGAAATAAACATTAGAGAGGTTTAGACTTGCCCAAGGTCAGACAGTTTCAATGCTGAAAACCTTCCAGTGTTCTCTTCAGCATTTATAACAGCACTTTTGTAATGGTGTAGTGAAGAGAACAAACTTTGTTCTAAATTTGCATCACTAAGTCATAGAACAGTACTGGACACCCAGCATTTTACCATATGGTTGGCGAATGATTGGAGAAATGGTCAGATGCCTAAGTGATTGCTGGATACTACAGAATGAAAGATGACATGGCTGCTCTTTGGCAAGAAATGATTGCTTTCATCTCATTGCAGTGGCACTCAGCACTCTAGTATGCTCATCAGCTTTATGTGATTCCTAAAACATGAATACCTAAGGGCCAAATTGTAAGGGCATTTACAAATGCCATTCCTATTTTACTGACAAGACTTCAGGGAACCTATCCTAGTGATCCAGGAAAAAATCAGACAAGAAAAACTATGATTTGGTTTGACATAATTATCAAGTAAGGCGGATTCATGTCAATGAATGCCAAATCCAATACAGTACTCTAAAGTAAAATAACATAAAAAAAAAAAACCCTCCTGAAAGCCATTTTCAAACCTTTCATAATGTGCAATTGAAAAGCTTCTTTTCAAAAAAAAAAAAAAAAAAAACAGAAATTTGTAAAATTAATATAAAGGTTAACTAAATGAAAAACAATTCTGAAAGCCAAAAAACAAAAATAAAAAAAATAATCTGCCTATGAGTCAACACCACCACCCAGTTGTGAATGGGACTGCTGATGAAGCAAGGTCCAATGCTGTAAAGAGCAATATTCAATAGGAACCTGGAATGTTAGGTCCATGAATCAAGGCAAATAGGAAGTGGTCAAACAGGAGATGACAGAAATAAACATCAACATCCTAGGAAACAGTGAACTAAGATGGACTGGAATGGGTGAATTTAACTCAGATGACCATTATATCTACTACTGTGGGCAGGAATCCCTTAGAAGAAATGAAGTAGCCATCATGGTCAACAAAAGAGTCCAAAATGCAGTACTTGGATACAATCTCAAGAATGGCAGAATGATCTCTGTTCATTTCTAAGGCAAACCATTCAATATCACAGTGATCCAAGTCTATGCCCAACCAGTAACGCTGGAGAAGCTGAAGTTGAACAGTTCTATGAAGACCTACAAGAAATTCTAGAACTAGTACCTAAAAAAGATGTCCTTTTCATTTTAGGGGACTGGAATGTAGAAGTAGGAAGTCAAGAAACACCTGGAGTAAAAGGTAAATTTGGCCTTGTAGTACGGAATGAAGCAAGGCAAAGGCTAATAGAGTTCTGCCAAGAGAACTCACTGGTCACAGCAAACACCATTTCCAACAGCACAAGAGAGAGTCTACACATGGACATCACCAGATGGTTGAAACTGAAACCAGATTGATTATATTCTTTGCAGCCAAAGATGGAGAAGCTCTACAGTCAGCACAAACAAGACCGGGAGCTGACTGTGGCTCAGATCATGAACTCCTTATTGCCAAATTCATAGTGAAATTGAAGAAAGTGGAGAAAACCACTAGACCATTCAGGTATAACCTAAATCAAATCCCTTATGACTATACAGTGGAAGTGAGAAATAGATTTAAGGGCCTAGATCTGACAGAGTGCCTGAAAACTATGGATGGAGGTTTGTGACATTGTACAGGAGACAGGGATCAACCATCCCCATGGAAACGAAATGCAACAAAGAAAAATGGCTGTCTAAGGAGGCTTTACAAATAGCTGTGAAAAGCAAAGGAGGAAAGGAAAGATATAAGCATCTGAATGCAGAGTTCCAAAGAATAGCAAGGAGAGATAAGAAAGCCTTCCTTAGTGATCAGTGCAAAGAAATAGAGGGAAAAAATAGAATGGGAAAGACTAGAGATCTCTCCAAGAAAATTAGAGATACCAAGGGAACATTTCATGCAAAGATGGGCTCAAAAAAGGTAAGAAATGGTAGGGACCTAACAGATGCAGAGGCTATTAAGAAGAGGTGGCAAGGATACACAGAACTGTACAAAAAAGATCTCCATAACCCAGATAGTCATGATGGTGTGATCACTCACCTAGAGCCAGACATCCTGGAATGTGAAGTCAAGTGGGCCTTAGAAAGCATCACTATGAACAAAGCTAGTGGTGGTGATGGAATTCCAGTTGAGCTATTTCAAATCCTGAAAGATGATGTTGTGAAAGTGCTACACTCAATATGCCAACAAATTTGGAAAACTCAGCAGTGGCCACAGGGCTGGAAAATGTCAGTTTTCGATCCAGTCCCAAAGAAAGGCAATGCCAAAGAATGCTCAAACTACCACACAATTGCACTCATCTCACACACTAGTAAAGTAATGCTCAAAATTCTCCAAGCCATCACAGCTGAATTCTACCAAAAATTTTGAGAAGAGCTAACACCTATCCTACTCAAACTCTTCCAGAAAATTGCAGAGGAAGGTAAACTTCCAAACTCATTCTATGAGGCCACCACCACCCTAATACCAAAACCCAACAAAGATGCCACAAAAAAAGAAAATTACAGGCCAATATCACTGATGAACATAGATGCAAAAATCCTCAACAAAATTCTAGCAATCACCTGACTTCAGGCTCTACTACAAAGCCACAGTCATCAAGACAGTATGGTACTGGCACAAAGACAGAAATATAGATCAATGGAACAAAATAGAAAGCCCAGAGATAAATCCACACACATATGGACACCTTATCTTTGACAAAGGAGGCAAGAATATACAATGGAGATGTGTATAAGAGACAGGAATGTGAATGTTCAGGTTCCTACTGGTCCCACCTGCAGCATCCCTACAAAGGTCACATTGACTCATCAAAGATGGATCATAGTAGATGTTCAGCTCCCTCCTTGGTCTCACTAAAACCTTCCTGGAGGAAGCAGGAATTGGACTCATACCACCTCATCATGGATAAGCTGGGGTATAAGGTCAGAGTCCTGAAAGGACCCAAAGGACACTAGGCACAAGGAAAGCAGAGGGCTCCTCACCCTGCTTTATTGCTATAGTGTGGACATGGAAGCTTGGTGCTCTAAGAGCTTAGGGGCCCCACTAGCACAGTACAGGGAATGACAAGCAGCAGAGCAGCCAGGAGCCTTCACTCCCATCATNGTGTATGTACAGAGGTGGAGAACGGGGGGGAGGGGTAGGAGCAAAGATTGCAGAGGGGCATGAGGAAGCTTGAGAGGTGATGTTTATATTCACTATCTTTGTTGTACAGATGTTACCATTGTTTGAGCACATTACAACATTAACTTCTGTATTTTAAAGGCATACATTTATCATATGTTTTAAGCATACACAGCTTATGGTACATTGAGTAACTTCATTTTAAAGGCATACATTTATTATATGTTTTAAGCATACACAGCTTATGGTACATTACAGCTCAAATAAAAGTTAAGAATGAGTGGAAACCCAGATATACTCCTAGACCTTCATGTCTTTAAAGTCTGGAGTGGTATTTATTACAAATTATCACAGACTAAGGTTGTCCTCTTTTAGTGAATGATATGATGGTTTTTAGGTCTTTGGCATTATTTTTGATTTAATTATCATAGAAATCTTTTTTTTTTTAGTTCTATTATTTGTTGCATGCTTCAGCTGTAAAACTGTAACAACAGTGAACAACTGTATCCAAAAATGAACTGCAATTTTTTAATGCTTTTTAAAATAAACTTGGAGAGATCAACATATAAAATTTGCAAACCCAGAAATGATGGGTTTGCCTTACTTTACAACATAGGTAACTCCAGAGCTTGCCAATGATTATGATCAAAGTTGTTTTACTTTCATTTGAATGCCATGATTCCTCTTTTGAAAAAGTACTTTCAGTTTATGTTTCACATCTGGTTGAAAGAAAATACAGGTATGTGGTATTTGTTATACTAGTGAATCACTGCTACTAGAAGAAGATTTTTATAAATTCATTAAGAAAAGGTTGAAAACATCCCAGTAGCTGCAGCATAATTCAGTTCCTTTACTACTTTATCACTTTTATTTTGAATAATTTATCTTTGCTTGGATTTGTAAATCATCTTTAACATATTGCTTAGTACATCAGCATTTTCACATTACCCCATTTATTTTTTATATGTTCTCTAGGATCACAATTTAATTCATAGTTTAATATTGGCTGCTGCTAAGTCGCTTCAGTCGTGTCCGGCTCTGTGCGAACCCATAGACGGCAGCCCTCCAGGCTCTGCCGTCCCTGGGATTCTCCAGGCAAGAGCACTGGAGTGGGTTGCCATTGCCTTCTCCAATGCATGAAAGTGAAAAGTGAAAGTCAAGTCGCTCAGTCATGTCCGACCCTTAGCGACCCCATGGACTGCAGCCTACCAGACTTCTCCATCCATGGGATTTTCCAGGAAAGAGTACTGGAGTGGGGTGCCATTGCCTTTTCGGTTAATACTGGCTGCATATCACAATCACCTGTTAATACACCAATTCCAAGACCTAGCTCACAGAGACTGATTTAACTGGCTCAGGCAGGGTCCCAGTACAAGTATATATTTTTTAAAACACCCTAGGTGATTACCTAGAAACTCCCATGGATGGTGGAGCCTAGTAGGGGGCAGTCCATGGGGTCCCTAGGAGTCAGACAGACTGAGCGACTTCACTTTCACTTTTCACTTTCATGCATTGAAGAAGGAAATGGCAACCCACTCCAGTGTTCTTGCCTGGAGAATCCCAGGGACAGGGGAGCCTGGTGGGCTGCCGTCTATGGGGTCGCACAGAGTTGGACACAACTGAAGCGACTTAGCAGCAGCAGCAGGTAAGAACCACAGACTTAACATTCTCTATCAGTATTTCTCAAACTTGTCTGAACATAAGAATGTTCAACATGGTATTTTAAAAAAAAAAAAAAAAAAACAGGAAAATGTACTTTCAAAAGAATGAGAAGATGAGCCACCAAGAAAATATTTGCAAAGTGTACATCTGATAAGGAATAGTTATCTAAAATATAAAAAGAACACTTAAAATTCAGCCATAAGAAAATAAGCAACCCAACTGAAAAGTAAACCAAAGATCTTAACAGACATCTCACCGAGAAGATACACAGGTGGCAAATAAGCATATGAAAAGATGTTCCACATCATATGTCATCAGGGAAATGCAAATTAAAACACCAAGACATTACCAAGCATCTATTACAGTAGCAAAAATCAAGAATTCTGCCAACACCTAACACTGATGAGGATGTGGAGCAACAAACACTCTCATTCACTGTTGATGAAAATGCAAAATGGCACAACCACTTTGAAAGACCATTTGGAAGTTTCTAACAAAACTAAGCAATCTTTATCATATGATACAGTAGTCACACTAGTCAATATTTATCCAAAAGAGCTAAAAAACTTACATCCACACAAAAAATTACACATGAATATGTGTAACTATGTATGTAATGTGTGTAAATACAGCATCTTTATTCATAACAGGCACAACTTGTAAGCAACAAAGATGTCCTTTAGTAGGTAAATAAACTGTAGTACATCTAGATGATTAACAATTACTTGTCACTGAAGAGAAATGAGATAAGAAACCATGAAGAGACATGGAGGAATCTCGAAAATGAATTACTAGTGCAAGAAGCCAATATAAAAAGGCTCCATATCGTTGATTCCAACTATATGACTATATGACATTCTGGCAAAGGCAAAATTATGAGGACAGTAAGAAGCTCAGTGGTGGCCTACAGTTAGGCAGGGGAGAGAGAAGTGAAAATGTGGAGGGCAGAAGAATTTTAGGGCAGTGAAACTACTCTACATATTATGATGATAGATACGTGTCATTATTTGTCCAAATCCATAGAATGTGCAGTACCCAAAATGAAACCATAATGTAAGCTATGAACTTTGGATAATTATGATGTATCAGTGCAGGTTCATCAATTATAACAAATGTACCACTCTAGTGAAGAGTGTTGATAGTATGAGAAGCTGTGTGTGTGTGTTTGTGTTTGGATGGGTGGGTGCCTGTGTGTGGGTGTGGAAGGGTGGGTGCATGGGTGCCTGTGTGTGTACTGAAACAGGAGATAAAAATCTGTAAAATATCTGTACTTCCCACTCTTTGCTGACAACCTAAAACTACCCAAAAAAATGAAGCATTTTTAATTCAATTCCAGAATACCAGAGCTTCAAACCAGACCTCCAGAACTAGGAGTTTGAGAGAAGGAAGGAAGCTTAAAGCATCCTAGGATGTGAGGGCTTCCGAGGAGTCAAAATCATTAGACTAGGACTGATTAAAGGTTTCATTTGTTGAGCCAATACTTGCTGCCAAATTTTCATATCTTTCATTTGTAGATATAGTTGGTATATAGAAAAACAGGTAGTAGACCTGGTATTAGCAACATTAGATCTTTGAGTTAAGTACTTTCTGTGTTATAACCCACTGCACCTTTGTTCTACAAGAATGTAACTTCATTTAGTACTTTGAGGGTGATGCAGAGTGAAGAAAAAACACTTCTAGGGAAAAGGAGTTTTCTGGTTGATAGACAATTATCCAGGAAGAGAGTCATAAAAATGTTAACAGGCCTCTTGGCCAGAAGATAATGTAAACCACCTGAGACCTTTTGTATATGGGAGAAAGCCTGGTCTCAATGAGGGTCACAACTGCTGCCCCTACATAACTCTGCATATTCCATTATTTCTTTATGTACAAGTTGGTGTATATAAGCTGATTTTGAAAAATAGTTTTTGGAGTCTTGCACCAATGCTGGGCTTCCCCATGTTGTTCTTTTCTTTTTCCGGCTGAATTCCCATCTGGGGCATGGAGGCTTCGCCATGTCTACTTACTTGTGCCGGCTTCTAAGATCCATAAGAGAGAGANCCTTTTGTATACAAAAAGATATACAGAAAGGGTCAGGACTGCTGCCCCTGTGTGACTCTGTATCTTCCACTATGTAAAATTTAGGGTATAAAAACACCTTTTGAACAATAAAGTTGGAGGGTTTTTTTTGCACAAGCCTGGCCTCCCCCGGGGCGATTCTTTCTCTTGCTCCCTCCCTCTCCTTTTCAGGCTGATCCATTGGAACATGGAGGTTCACCGAGTCTACTTACTTGCCCGGGCTTCTGAGACTCACGCGAGAGGGAGCCCAAGGCGGGGCACCCTCCGATATTCAAGCGGGTACCTGTGACCCAGCGTAGACGGTGCAAGTTCCTTGTCCGGAACTTTATTGATTTTCCACATAAACCAAATCATTCAGCNATGGAGGTTCACCGAGTCTACTTACTTGCCCGGGCTTCTGAGACTCACGCGAGAGGGAGCCCAAGGCGGGGCACCCTCCGATATTCAAGCGGGTACCTGTGACCCAGCGTAGACGGTGCAAGTTCCTTGTCCGGAACTTTATTGATTTTCCACATAAACCAAATCATTCAGCCTCTTTTCTCCACTTAATTTTCCTACTACACTATTTCTTCCTAATCTAATCTTATATTAATAAATAAATAAGTTTTCCTCGCCAATGCCATCCCCACTTCGAATTCTTTGGATCCACCGGGGCTGGACCCTGGCAGTTATTGATATTTCTCCCAGCAATCTTGATTCCAGCTTGTGCTTCATCGAGCTGAACGTTTCTCATGATGTACTCTGCATATAAGTTAAATAAGCAGGGTGACAATATACAGCCTTGATGTACTCCTTTCCCAATTTGGAACCAGTCTTTTGTTCCATATCCAGATCTAACTGTTGTTTCCTGACCTGCATACAGATTTCTCAAGAGGCAGGTCAGGGGGTCTAATATTTCCATCTCTTTCAGAATTTTCCACAGTTTATTGTGATCCACATAGTTGATAAAGCAGAAATAGATGTTTTTCTGGAACTCTCTTGCAATGGCAACCCACTCCAGTACTCTCGGCTGGAAAATCCCATGGACGGAGGAGCCTGGTGGGCTGCAGTCCATGGGGTCGCTAAGACTCTGACACGACTGAGCGACTTCACTTTCACTTTTCACTTTCATGCATTGGAGAAGGAAATGACAACCCACTCCAGTGTTCTTGCCTGGAGAATCCCAGGGACAGGGGAGCCTGATGGGCTGCTGTCTATATCTATGGGGTCACACAGAGTCGGACACGACTGAAGTGACTTAGCAGCTTGCTTTTTCAATGATCCAATGAATGTTGGCAATTTGATCTCTTGTTCCTCTGCCTTTTCTAAAACCAGCTTGAACATCTGATAGTTCACAGTTCATGTATTACTGAAGCCTGGCTTGGAGAATTTTGAGCGTTACTTTCCTAGCGTGTGAGATGAGTGCAATTGTGCAATAATTTGAACATTCTTTGGCCTTGCCTTTCTTAGGGATTGGAATGAAAACTGACCTTTTCCAGTCAAATGTACATACTGTCCTGCCTGTGGGAGATAGCCTGAGGTAGCCCAATTGTGAAGTCTGTAAGGGAGTGCAATTGCCTGAGGCTTGCCCCATTTTAGGGGACAGTTGCAAGGACTGAATAGCTTCACTTTGTTTCCTCACCTCCCCCACCCCACCCTCCTCCCCAATGCATCTCTGATAGTAAAAGAACCTGGCAACCAGGCCTTGACAAGATGGTTATTTTGAGACACTTGCCTGCCATCATCTTGGTCAGCTGGCTTTGAATAAAGTCTCTTCCTTGCCTCATCCTCTCATCTCTGAGATTCGTTGGCCTGCTGTGTGGTGAGCAGAGCAAGCTTGGACTCAGTAATAATTTGGCTTAGCCAGGCAGGTGCCTTGCTGCTGGTGGCTAGCTGGCCCTGACCTGGGGATACTGGGACCATTTGTCCTGAGGGCATTTTCTTAAAGATTCACTGTAGTGGCACTGGCTGCCCCCCAGTGCCTGGCAGTTGAAACCAGGAACTGACAAACTTCCAAGAGTTGATGGACTCGATTTCATTTGTAGGGTTCAGTTCAGTTCAGTTCAGTTCAGTTGCTCAGTCGTGTCTGACTCTTTGTGACCCCATGAATTGCAGCAGCAGGACAGCAAGAGAGACGCAGATGTGTAGAGTGGACTTTTGGACTCTGAGGGAGAGGGAGAGGGAGAGGGAGAGGGAGGGGGAGAGGGTGGGATGATTTGGGAGAATAGCATTGAAATATGTGTACTATCATGTAGGAAATGAATCGCCAGTCTGTGTTCGATGCAGGATGCAGGATGCTTGGGGCTGGTGTATGGGGATGATCCGGAGGGATGATGGTGGGTGGTAGGAGGGAGGGGGGTTCATGTTTGGGAGTTCGTGTACACCCGTGGTGGATTCATGTCAATGTATGCCAAAACCAGTAGAGTACTGTAAAGTAAAATAAAATAAAATAAATAATTAAAATATTCTTCCTGAATCTGCTCTTCAAACTAATACTTTCTTTCAGCTCCTCCTCAGATACTATGGGTTAGAGTTTCTTTGTTCAGGGTTAATATTACAATCATTTAACACAGCATATTGTGGACATTAACCAGTCAGAGTGGTGAGGGACAGGGAGGCCTGGCTGCTGCGATTCATGAGGTCGCAAAGAGTCAGATATGACCGAGTGACTGAACTGAACTGAACCAATCAGAACCAGATGCCAACTAAACAGAAAAGATACAGATGAATCAGAATACATGCCAAACAGTCAGAAGAGACAAAAGTGAGTGCTAGAGGACAATCCTAGAAGCTTCCCCTGCTATGCAAGACATGACCTCCCCAGTCGCTAAACCACGAGAGATAGCCAGAAGTACACGGAAGGGACAGGAGGTTTAGGGTAGCAACCAACAACCAATCCATATGAGAACATTTTAGTATTTTAACTTGGCTAGCATAACAATGCACTCTGGCTGAGTATCAGGCCTGCCTTCACTTTACTTCTTTCTAAAGTCCTACAGGGTGCTCTATGTTTCTTTTTAAATTTTACAACTGTTGAGTTATGATTAAAGTTATGATTATAGCTGACTTTGTAGAAAGAAGTGTAGCCTAAGTGAAAGTTAAAGAAGATGCCAATGAGAAATAGCCTAGTTCATCTATTTTTTTTTTTTTTTACAACCATATATGTATGTTCAGTGGCTCAGTTTGACTCTTTTGCAACCCTATGGACTGTAGCCTGCCAGGCTCCTCCACCCATGGGATTCCCCAGATAACAGTGCTAGAATGGGTGGCTATTTCCTTCTCCAGGGGATTTTTTTTTTTTCCCCAGGGGATTTTTTTGACCCAGGGATCAAGCCCTCATCTCTTGTATCTCTTGCATCGGCAGGTGGGTTCTTCACCACTGCAACACCTGGGAAGCCCCATTTACAACCATGAAAAATTTCAAATATTGCAGATGTTTGGTATCTCTGGGGTATGAGGCATGGCTCAAAGTGAGAGCTTGTCAGGCACTACGTACAAGAGCAGTTAGCCTGTGTCTCTTACAACCAAGTGATTTTCCCTTTCTTCAATTCCCCCAGGAGGTAACTTGTTTTCTGGAGAAATTGAATCCAAGCATCTCAGAATTCAGGATCAGTGAAGCACAGTAAAAGTCCAGATGCAATGCCATACTAGAAACAGGAAGATTCAGTTGAAAGTATTGTATCCAGTGCCCTTCTCTCACCCAAATTCTGACGTATTCAGACAGGCCTTTGGAGGGTTCATCTTTGGAGAAAATGTTGGTAGGAATATAAAATGATGCAAACACTTTGTGAAATAGTTTGGTAGTTTTTTAAAAGACAAATACACACTTTTGATATAGCCATTCTTCTCCCCTAGGAGCTGCATGTATCTGTTCAAAGACTTGTACGTTATGCTCATAACAGCTTTCTCTGTAATAGAAAAAAGCTGTAAACACTTAGAATGTCCATCCAGAAGTAAATAAACTGACAGATCTATATAATAAACTACTACTAAGCAGCGAGGGACTTCCCTTGTGGCTTAGAGGTTAAAACATTTGCCTCCAATGCGGGAGACCTGGGTTCGATCCCTGGGTCGGGAAGATCCCCTGGAGAAGGAAATAGCAACCCACTCCAGTATTCTTGCCTGGAGAAGCCCATGGATGGAGGAGCCTGGTAGGCTACAGTCCACGGGGTCACAAAGAGTCCGACATGACTGAGTGACTTCACCTTCACTAAGCAGCGATCAGAAATGCACTATTGGTATATGCAACAACATAGATGAATTGCAAAAGAATTATGTCAAGTGCAAAAAAGCTACACAAAAAAGGAGCACATAGTGTATGTACAGAGGTGGAGAACGGGGGGGAGGGGTAGGAGCAAAGATTGCAGAGGGGCATGAGGAAGCTTGAGAGGTGATGTTTATATTCACTATCTTTGTTGTACAGATGTTACCATTGTTTGAGCACATTACAACATTAACTTCTGTATTTTAAAGGCATACATTTATCATATGTTTTAAGCATACACAGCTTATGGTACATTGAGTAACTTCATTTTAAAGGCATACATTTATTATATGTTTTAAGCATACACAGCTTATGGTACATTACAGCTCAAATAAAAGTTAAGAATGAGTGGAAACCCAGATATACTCCTAGACCTTCATGTCTTTAAAGTCTGGAGTGGTATTTATTACAAATTATCACAGACTAAGGTTGTCCTCTTTTAGTGAATGATATGATGGTTTTTAGGTCTTTGGCATTATTTTTGATTTAATTATCATAGAAATCTTTTTTTTTTTAGTTCTATTATTTGTTGCATGCTTCAGCTGTAAAACTGTAACAACAGTGAACAACTGTATCCAAAAATGAACTGCAATTTTTTAATGCTTTTTAAAATAAACTTGGAGAGATCAACATATAAAATTTGCAAACCCAGAAATGATGGGTTTGCCTTACTTTACAACATAGGTAACTCCAGAGCTTGCCAATGATTATGATCAAAGTTGTTTTACTTTCATTTGAATGCCATGATTCCTCTTTTGAAAAAGTACTTTCAGTTTATGTTTCACATCTGGTTGAAAGAAAATACAGGTATGTGGTATTTGTTATACTAGTGAATCACTGCTACTAGAAGAAGATTTTTATAAATTCATTAAGAAAAGGTTGAAAACATCCCAGTAGCTGCAGCATAATTCAGTTCCTTTACTACTTTATCACTTTTATTTTGAATAATTTATCTTTGCTTGGATTTGTAAATCATCTTTAACATATTGCTTAGTACATCAGCATTTTCACATTACCCCATTTATTTTTTATATGTTCTCTAGGATCACAATTTAATTCATAGTTTAATATTGGCTGCTGCTAAGTCGCTTCAGTCGTGTCCGGCTCTGTGCGAACCCATAGACGGCAGCCCTCCAGGCTCTGCCGTCCCTGGGATTCTCCAGGCAAGAGCACTGGAGTGGGTTGCCATTGCCTTCTCCAATGCATGAAAGTGAAAAGTGAAAGTCAAGTCGCTCAGTCATGTCCGACCCTTAGCGACCCCATGGACTGCAGCCTACCAGACTTCTCCATCCATGGGATTTTCCAGGAAAGAGTACTGGAGTGGGGTGCCATTGCCTTTTCGGTTAATACTGGCTGCATATCACAATCACCTGTTAATACACCAATTCCAAGACCTAGCTCACAGAGACTGATTTAACTGGCTCAGGCAGGGTCCCAGTACAAGTATATATTTTTTAAAACACCCTAGGTGATTACCTAGAAACTCCCATGGATGGTGGAGCCTAGTAGGGGGCAGTCCATGGGGTCCCTAGGAGTCAGACAGACTGAGCGACTTCACTTTCACTTTTCACTTTCATGCATTGAAGAAGGAAATGGCAACCCACTCCAGTGTTCTTGCCTGGAGAATCCCAGGGACAGGGGAGCCTGGTGGGCTGCCGTCTATGGGGTCGCACAGAGTTGGACACAACTGAAGCGACTTAGCAGCAGCAGCAGGTAAGAACCACAGACTTAACATTCTCTATCAGTATTTCTCAAACTTGTCTGAACATAAGAATGTTCAACATGGTATTTTAAAAAAAAAAAAAAAAAAACAGGAAAATGTACTTTCAAAAGAATGAGAAGATGAGCCACCAAGAAAATATTTGCAAAGTGTACATCTGATAAGGAATAGTTATCTAAAATATAAAAAGAACACTTAAAATTCAGCCATAAGAAAATAAGCAACCCAACTGAAAAGTAAACCAAAGATCTTAACAGACATCTCACCGAGAAGATACACAGGTGGCAAATAAGCATATGAAAAGATGTTCCACATCATATGTCATCAGGGAAATGCAAATTAAAACACCAAGACATTACCAAGCATCTATTACAGTAGCAAAAATCAAGAATTCTGCCAACACCTAACACTGATGAGGATGTGGAGCAACAAACACTCTCATTCACTGTTGATGAAAATGCAAAATGGCACAACCACTTTGAAAGACCATTTGGAAGTTTCTAACAAAACTAAGCAATCTTTATCATATGATACAGTAGTCACACTAGTCAATATTTATCCAAAAGAGCTAAAAAACTTACATCCACACAAAAAATTACACATGAATATGTGTAACTATGTATGTAATGTGTGTAAATACAGCATCTTTATTCATAACAGGCACAACTTGTAAGCAACAAAGATGTCCTTTAGTAGGTAAATAAACTGTAGTACATCTAGATGATTAACAATTACTTGTCACTGAAGAGAAATGAGATAAGAAACCATGAAGAGACATGGAGGAATCTCGAAAATGAATTACTAGTGCAAGAAGCCAATATAAAAAGGCTCCATATCGTTGATTCCAACTATATGACTATATGACATTCTGGCAAAGGCAAAATTATGAGGACAGTAAGAAGCTCAGTGGTGGCCTACAGTTAGGCAGGGGAGAGAGAAGTGAAAATGTGGAGGGCAGAAGAATTTTAGGGCAGTGAAACTACTCTACATATTATGATGATAGATACGTGTCATTATTTGTCCAAATCCATAGAATGTGCAGTACCCAAAATGAAACCATAATGTAAGCTATGAACTTTGGATAATTATGATGTATCAGTGCAGGTTCATCAATTATAACAAATGTACCACTCTAGTGAAGAGTGTTGATAGTATGAGAAGCTGTGTGTGTGTGTTTGTGTTTGGATGGGTGGGTGCCTGTGTGTGGGTGTGGAAGGGTGGGTGCATGGGTGCCTGTGTGTGTACTGAAACAGGAGATAAAAATCTGTAAAATATCTGTACTTCCCACTCTTTGCTGACAACCTAAAACTACCCAAAAAAATGAAGCATTTTTAATTCAATTCCAGAATACCAGAGCTTCAAACCAGACCTCCAGAACTAGGAGTTTGAGAGAAGGAAGGAAGCTTAAAGCATCCTAGGATGTGAGGGCTTCCGAGGAGTCAAAATCATTAGACTAGGACTGATTAAAGGTTTCATTTGTTGAGCCAATACTTGCTGCCAAATTTTCATATCTTTCATTTGTAGATATAGTTGGTATATAGAAAAACAGGTAGTAGACCTGGTATTAGCAACATTAGATCTTTGAGTTAAGTACTTTCTGTGTTATAACCCACTGCACCTTTGTTCTACAAGAATGTAACTTCATTTAGTACTTTGAGGGTGATGCAGAGTGAAGAAAAAACACTTCTAGGGAAAAGGAGTTTTCTGGTTGATAGACAATTATCCAGGAAGAGAGTCATAAAAATGTTAACAGGCCTCTTGGCCAGAAGATAATGTAAACCACCTGAGACCTTTTGTATATGGGAGAAAGCCTGGTCTCAATGAGGGTCACAACTGCTGCCCCTACATAACTCTGCATATTCCATTATTTCTTTATGTACAAGTTGGTGTATATAAGCTGATTTTGAAAAATAGTTTTTGGAGTCTTGCACCAATGCTGGGCTTCCCCATGTTGTTCTTTTCTTTTTCCGGCTGAATTCCCATCTGGGGCATGGAGGCTTCGCCATGTCTACTTACTTGTGCCGGCTTCTAAGATCCATAAGAGAGAGAGCTCAAGGCGGGGCACTCTCCGATATTCAAACGGATGCAGGTGGCCTAACGTAGATGGTTCAGTTTCCTTGTCTGGAACTTTATTGGTTTTCCACATAAGCCAAGTTATTCAGCCTCCTTTTCTCCGCCTAAATTTCCTACTATACCATTTCTTCCTAATCTAATCTTATATTTCTATATTAATAAATAAATAAGTTTTCCTCGCCAGCACCGTCCCCGCTTCGAAATCCCTGGATCCACCGGGGCTGGACCCCAGCAGGTAAGTTGTCCAAGATTACTCAGTCTTTTCCCTGACCTGACTCCAAGGCTGAAGTTTTTCCTCTCTACATTACATCTTACTCACCAAAAGTATTAATTTGATTTATACACCACTTGAGTTTGCAAATCATTTTGTATCTACATTACCTTCTCAATTCATCTCTAGTGAATCTAAAATCTCTGACCTTTGCAGTATGAATGAAAATGTACTATATAAAATATGTGATACAAGCTAAAAATAACTCATATTTAAGAACAATAACTAAAATTCATTAAACACTTACTATTCACTACTAGTATTTTAAACATTCGTGTACGTTAACCTATTTAGCCCAATTATCAACATGATGACAATTACTGTAATTAATTTCCCATTGTCATGTTTTGCTTAAGAGCAGTTGATTTTTTTCAGATTTATGTAGTGATGCTAAGATAAATCTTTGATATTATTTATTGTGACAGCAGAATTAAATCAAATATTGTTATACGTTTCAGCTCAGGTGAAAAACATATTAAAATTAAAAGGCAAGAGACTTCTTTAAACCTTGTTTCTTTTCTTTTTGAGAATGATTTTATATAAAAAAAACCTTTCATTTGAATAATGAGTTATGTTTAGATGGTAACAGATGTCCATGGAAGAGATATGTCCCCCAGACGTAAGACTCCCTGTAGAGACACTTAATTTGTAAATGTTTAATCACAATTTAAGGTGTTAATTGGCACAGCGAAGAATTCTTTCAGGCAAAATTATTTTTATTACTTCAGACTTAGATACTAAAATGGAAACAGGATAGAATGGAAAATGAATACATAATTTTATTGGTATGCATTCAAATTATACCAATTGTAAAAGCTCTTAATGCTCTCATACTGCTGTCATTTGACTTTGGTATTTCTAATATACTATATTATGAACTTGAAGGCATTTTTATCAAAAAATCAAAGATGAGATAGTTACGTATATGTACACACACAAATAATCAACTTAAAAGTCTGCCACCTCACTTAAAGTGAAGACAAGATACAAACATTGACTATCGAAAAGGGTGCTTTACTCCAAAAATTTCCTGCCAAGATTCTCCCTCCTAATCATTCCCTACTTTTCTCATGAACCAAAAACTTACAGATGTACAAATTGGGTTTAGAAAAGGAAGAGGAACCAGAAATCAAATTGCCAATATTTGTTGGATCATAGAGAAAGCAAGGGAATTCTAGAAAAACATCTACTTTTTGCTTCATTGAGTATGCTAAAGCCTTTGACTGTGTGGATCACACCAAACTGTGGAAAATTCTTAAAGACGTGGGATACCAGACCACCTTACCTATCTCCTGAGAAACCCATAGGCAGGCCAAGAAGCAACAATGGAATCAAACATCAGACAACAGACTGGTTCAAAATTGGGAAAGGAATATATAAAGACTGTATATTTCCATATTGTCACCCTGCTTATTTAACTTATATGCAGAGTAGTACATCATGCAAAATGCTGAGCTGCATGAATCACAAGCTGGAATCAAGACTGTCAGGAAAAATAGCAACAACCTTGGATATACAGATGATACCAACCTTGGATATACAGATGATACCAACCTAGTGGTAGAAAGCAAAGAAGAACTAAGAGCCTCTTGATGCGACTGAAGGAGGAGAGTGAAAATCTGGCTTAAAACTCAACATTCAAAAAAGGTCATGGCATCCAGTCCCATTACTTCATGGCAAATAGGTGGGGAAAAAGTGGAGACAGTGACAGATTTTCTTTTCTTCGACTCCAGTATCACTGTGGACAAGGATTGCAGCCAAGAAATTAAAAGATGCTTTCTCCTTGGAAGAAAAGCTATGACAACCCTGGATAGCATACTAAAAAGCAGAAACATCATGTTGCCAACAAAGGTCTTCATAGTTAAATCTATGGCTTTTCCAGTAGTCATGTATGGATGTGAGAGTTGGACCATAGAGAAGGCTAAGTGCTGAAGAATTGATGTTTTTGAACTATGGTGATGGAGAAGACCCTTGAGAGTCCCTAGGACAGCAAGGAGATCAAACTAGTCAATCCTAAGGAAAATCAACTCTGAATATTCATTGGAAGCTGAAACTCCAATACTTTGGCCCCCTGATGCGAAGAGCTGACTATTAGAAAAGACCATGATGCTAAGAAAGATGGAGGGCAGAGGAGAAGCAGGCAATAAAGAGATGGTTGAATGACATCACTGACTCGATGGACATGAACTTGAGCAAACTCCAGGAGATAGTGAATGACAGGGAAGCCTGGTGTGCTGCAGTCCTTGGGGTCACAAAGAGCTGGAAATGACTTAGCGACTGAACAGTCATTCTACATTCAGTTCAGTTCAGTCGCTCAGGCGTGTCCGACTCTTTGCAACCCCATGAACCACAGCACGCCACACCTCCCTGTCCATCACCAACTCCTGGAGTTCACTCAAACTCATGTCCATCGAGTCGGTGATGCCATCCAGCCATCTCATCCTCTGTCATCCCCTTTTCCTCCTGCCCCCAATTCCTTTCAGCATCAGAGTCTTTTCCAATGAGTCAGTTTTTTGCATGAAGTGGCCAAAGTACTGGAGTTTCAGCTTCAGCATCATTCCTTCCAAAGAAATCCCAGGGCTGATCTCCTTCAGAATGGACTGGTTGGATCTCCTTGCAGTCCAAGGGACACTCAAGAGTCTTGTCCAACACCACAGTTCAAAAGCATCAATTCTTCAGCGCTCAGCTTTCTTCACAGTCCAACTCGCACATCCACACATGACCACTGGAAAAACCATAGCCTTGACTAGATGGATCTAAGTTGGCAAAGTAATGTCTCTACTTTTGAATATGCTGTCTAGGTTTGTCATAACTTTCCTTCCAAGGAGTAAGCATCTTTTAATTTAATGGCTGCAGTCAGCATCTGCAGTGATTTTGGAGCCCCCAAAAATAAAATCAGCCACTGTTTCCCCTGTTTCCCCATCTATTTCCCATGAAGTGATAGGACCAGTAACACTCAATTCCTCACCTTTTTCACACATACTTTTTTCACCATTTCTTTTGCCTAAACTGACTGTCTTTCTTTCCTCTACATAAACAAATCACAGCTCGGGTATCCTGGTCCAACTCAAATACTGCATCTTCTGTGAAGATGTCCAGGTATTGTCACATTTATCTGTTTTTATGCCTCCAACTTGGACTATAAGTATCTGTAAGTCAGGGACCAAGAACTGAAGATTTCTGAGTCGTTGGTGCACACACAGTATGTACTTAAACAAAACAAATATTGGTCAAGTGTTTTGTGAGTCAAATATACAAATGTGTTTACTCATTCTTTCATCTTTTTAACAGAAATGTACCATGTGCTTTTCTGATGCCAAACAACTTTTCATGTCAGGCAAAATACTAAAGAAAGATACAAAGAAGATAATGACATGCCCCTGCCTTAGAGGAAGTAGACAGTCTTGTGAAACCCTAAGAACAAGAACTCCATGCACAATGTGACAAGATCCTTAATGGATCTTGGCTCTTAATGGAGGCTACTGCTGTTTATTAGGGAAAGAAGTTGTTTTAAATCAATAAACTGACTCTTTACTACTAGATAACCTGGGGGAAGTTGTTTGGGGGTCCTCTCAGTCTCAGATATTTGTCTGTAATGTGTTAAAAAAAAAAAAAAGACATTATATGTAAAAAGCAAATATTGAACTATTAACTAAACACCAGAAACTTAAAATGCTTTACCTTAGAAATTCCATGAAACTTCAAAGATGACATTGTTGGAGGAACAAGAGTGTCCATATCTACCATTGTCCACAGCCCATAACCATTATGGAAATGATTATACCAAGCAGTGACATTTACTGGAGTTTTCATATTATAAATAGTATAAATACTTTTTCTCCTGAGTCAATTCTCTACAACTTGTTAAAGAAAATTACCAGAGATAAAAATGAAATCAGTGGAATTTGCAATGCAATTTTAAAGTTCTGAGATCAGGAGGAACAGATGTACTTTCATAATTTATTTTAGAATTGCAATGGGTGAAAGATGCATTCCTCCAGGTGACAGAGATGAGCCATATACCTTATATTTCAAATGTAACTACTTTTTCATAGTTCAAATTATAGTATATTAATATTAGTCTAAGAGTTCTCAAAATGGAATAAATTTATATGTATAAGAAGAAAGAAGTTAATGAAATAGGGACAATAAGTTCTGAATTAATATCACATTTCTGTAACATTTATCAACAAAAATAAACAGCACATTTTATAAAACATACAATACTCTCAAACCACCTCTTCACTAGGCTAACTCAGTGACCTAACATTGTAAGATTCTATTTCTTAATTTCATCTATCACCTACGTCTGATATCTGAGAAGAATAAGATATAGCTTTTGGCAGTTTAAGAGGGGTTTGTTCTTCTATCACAAAGAAGGATGCCACAGCAGTTGCCACACAAAATTTTAAACATAACAAATGAGCTCATGTTTCTCTTCCGATAAACCCTTTACTTATCCTAAAGAAAGAAGAGGATCTGTGCTTTCTCCCCTTGTAAACTTGTATCTTTCTCTAAAGATGAGTGAAAAGACAATACTACTCAAATGACCAAATAATTGACACTCAGGAAATAATATTTAATGATGGACAGAATCACTTCTTACTGGATAAGTAGAGCTACACATTGGGGTTTTGGATTAAAATATGTCTTTTCCCTTTTGAAAATAGTTTTTACACAATTTGAGAAGGATTTTATTTTTCATTTACATATAGTCCACCAAACTTGTCCAACAGAAAAACCATCTTCAAATCATTTATCTACTTCTAATATTTAAATTTGTATTTTAATTTCCTAAAAATGTCTATTTAAAATAGCATAAAAATTGCTATTTCTATACTCCATAGATAATTTTTATCAGTTATTATTGGTTTCCTATTTATGGTAGATTACTGAATGCTTACCTACATGATGACGGTATAGAGATGGAGAAACTGTACAGTCAGCAAAAACAAGATGGGGGCTGACTGTGGCTGAGATCGTGAACTCCTTATTGTCAAATTCAGACTTAAATTGAAGAAAGTGGGGGAAAACCACTAGATCATTCAGGTATGACCTAAATCAATTCCCTTATGATTATACAGTGGAAGTGAGAAACAGATTTAAGGGACTAGATCTGATAGACAGGGTGCCTGATGAACTATGGACAGAAGTTCGTGACATTGTACAGGAGACAGGGATCAAGAACATCCCCAAGAAAAAGAAATGCAAAAAGGCAAAATGGCTGTCTGAGGAGGCCTTACACACAGCTGTGAAAAAAAGTGAAAAGCAAATGAAAAACAGAAATATATATGCATCTGAATGCAGAATTCCAAAGAATAGCAAGAAGAGATAAGAAAGCCTTCCTCAGTGACTAATGCAAAGAAATAGAGGAAAACAATAGAATGGGAAAGACTAAAGATCTCTCCAAGAAAATTAGAAATACCAAGGGAACATTTCATGCAAAGATGGGCTCAATAAAGGACAGAAATGGTAAGGACCTAACAGAAGCAGAGGCTATTAAGAAGAGGTGTCAAGATTTCACAGGAGAACTGTACAAAAAAGATCTTCATGACCCAGATAATCACAATGGTGTGATCATTCACCTAGAGCCAGACATCCTGGAATGTGAAGTCAAGTGGGCCTTAGGAAGCATCACTAAGAACAAAGCTAGTGGAGGTGATGGAATTCCAGTTGAGCTATTGCAAATCCTGAAAGATGATGCTGTGAAAGTGCTCCACTCAATATGCCAGCAAATTTGGAAAACTCAGCAGTGGCCACTGGACTGGAAAAGGTCAGTTTTCATTCCAATCCCAAAGAAAGGCAATGCCAAAGAATGCTCAGACTACCATATAATTGTACTCATCTCACATGCTAGTAAAGTGATGCTTACAATTCTCCAAGCCAGGCTTCAGCAATATGTGAACCATGAACTTCCAGATGTTCAAGCTGGTTTTAGAAAAGGCAGAGGAACCAGAGATCAAACTGCCAACATCCATTTGATCATGGAAAAAGCAAGAGAGTTCCAGAAAAACATCTATTTCTGTTTTATTGACTATGCCAAAGCCTTTGACTCTGTGGATCACAATAAACTGTGGAAAATTCTGAAAAAGATGGGAATACCAGACCACCTGACCTGCCTCTTGAGAAACCTGTATGCAAGTCAGGAAGCAACAGTTAGAACTGGACATGGAACAACAGACTGGTTGCAAATTGGGAAAGGAGTACATCAAGGCTGTATATTGTCACCCTCCTTATTTAACTTAGATGACGAGTACATCATGAGAAATGTTGGGGTGGAAGAAGCACAAGCTGGAATCAAGATTGCCAGAAGAAATATCAATAACCTCAGATATGCAGATGACACTACCCTTATGGCAGAAAGTAAAGAAGAACTAAAGAGCCTTTTGATGCAAGTGAAGAAAGAGAGTGAAAAACTTGGTTAAAAGCTCAACATTCAGAAAACTAAGATCATGGCTTCTTGTCCCATCACTTCATGGGAAATAGATAGGAAAACAGTGGAAACAGTGTCAGACTTTATTTTGGGGGCTTCAAAAATCACTGCAGATGGTGATTGTAGCCATGAAATTAAAAGATGCTTACTCCTTGGAAGGAAAGTTATGACCAACATAGACTGCATCACTCTGCCAACAAAGGTCCATCTAGTCAAGGCTATGGTTTTTCCAGTAGTCATGTATGGATGTAAGAGTCGAACTATAAAGAAAGCTAAGCACCAAAGAATGATGCTTTTGAACTATGATGTTGAAGAAGACTCTTGAGAGCCCTGGGACTGCAAGGATATCCAACCAGTCCATCCTAAAGGAGATCAGTCCTGGGTGTTCAGTGGAAGGACTGATGTTGAAGCGAAACTCCAATACTTTGGCCACCTGATGTGAAGAGCTGACTCATTGGAAAAGACCCTTATGCTGGGAAAGATTGAGGGCAGGAGGAGAAGGGGACGACAGAGGATGAGATGGTTGGATGGCATCACTGACTCGATGGACATGGGTTTGGGTGGACTCTGGGAGTTGGTGATGGACAGGGAGGCCTGGCATGCTGTGGTTCATGGGGTCACAAAGAGTTGGACATGACTGAGCGACTGAACTGAACTACTTACATGCCACACACTATTCTAAGCACTTCATATACAGTTTTCATTTAACCCTGACCTAACCCAATGAGGCAACAACTACTATTATCCCCATTTTATAGATGAAGAAGCCAAGACACTAGGAGATTCAGCAAATTGTCCTAATTTGTACAAGTAAGCCATAAAGCTGGGATCTGCACTCAGACTTCAATGAGGCACATTTTGCAGTACTTCCTAAAAAGGATATTTGGGAAATATATTTTCTGAGTACTTTATGTTTGAAAGTGACTTTCTTTTGCTGTCATGCTTGAATGATAGCTGGATATAGAATCATAGGTTGAAAATATTTTCATTCAGAATTTTTAAAGACATGGATTACAGTGTTGCTACTGCCAACTTTAGTGTCATTTATTTTCATGTGTCCTAGTTTCTTTCTCTAAATTCTTCAAGAATTGTATTTCAGAAAGGAAAGTCAAAATGGTGACATATTGGGTTGGCCAAAAAGATCATTCAATTTTTTCATAGGATGTTGTGGCAAAACCCAAACGAACCTTTTGGCCAACTCAATAGATCATTTGTGACTTCACTATCATCTCACAAGAACCATTAGCAACTACTCAAGGACAAGGTAACACTGAGAGAATCCTAGAGCAGGAGAGTGAGGCTGAAGTACCCAACCACCACCATAGTAACCAAGACAGACTGCATTAGAAGAGTAAAAATGGCTACATGCTGATTGCATTGCCACTCCCCCCAAGTTGGCCCAGAACCATACAGAGAAATCTCCCCCAAGCCTACAGTTCCTCCACTGAGAAAAGAGAGCCCTGGGGAGACACCCTGCTCCCCTACCACTTTGGGTCACTTCTCAGAAGCTCAAGTCTCATCCCATAGGGTTTGAAGCGAAATCTGCAGGGCTTAACCATTGGGAATCTGATCATAATGAGGAAGCAGGAAGGGGCTAGCAACAGCCAGCACTCAGATCTAGACAGACCCAGATCTACCTGCAGAACCCAAGTAAAAACCCCAACCACAAGCTTTGCTTATCTTCAGAACCAAATTCACGGTGCACTGTGGCCAGAGAACTATAGCCAGGATCACTGCTCAGTGTAGCCCCTATTTGCATCTGACCAGTTAGACTTCCAAGAGCACCTGAAGGCCACATAGTCCACTAGATTAGAGAGACCAACAGATGGAGCTGACTGCCCACGAGCCCACAGATTCCCTTGCCATACCCATGAAGGGTAGTTAATTAACAGCCCCTCCTACTGCTGAAGGTAGCTCCAGGCCCCTTCTGTCCAGAAAGGGTAACAAAGCATGTGGAAACTGCATAGGCCACACAATCCTCAAGCAGAGAGGATGGCATACAGATATGCAGAGCAAAGCAAGTAGTCTTGTTCAGCCAGGGAAGTTGGCTTGGATTAGCTTGAATCACAAGACAGAAAAAGCCTTATTGGCTCTCTGGCTTATGCTGGGCAGGGAAACAAATTGATAACCACACTCATTGCCTAAAAAATACCTTCAGCCATTCTAACCAGGGAACCTAACCAAAGCACATGGGAAGCTGCATAGACCATCTAATAGCCCTGTTTACAGTGATGCTTGAACATAGAGTACAGCCCTTATGGCAATCCCCATCTCCAAAGCCAAACTGGTGGCCTTACCTGGCCAGGAAATTCAGCAAACACTCTTGACTGATTTGAGTCTGCAAACAACTGTGCAGGCACTGCACCCTCTTCTCCTGCCCTACTAAGGCAGGAAAGCTAATTCATAGCCCCTACTTACTGTTGAGTATAGTGCCATGTCCTAATAAGTTGATCTGAACAATACTATAGACCAAATGGACATAAAAGACATATCTGGAATATTCTGACAATAGCAGATTACACATTCTTCTCAGATGTACTAGGAACATGTTCTAGGATAGACTATACATTAGACTACACAAGCCCTAGCAAATTCAAGAAGATTGAAATCACACCAAATATCTTCTTTAACCACTATGGTATGAAACTAGAAATCAGTAACAGAAGGAAAGCTGGAAAATTCATGAATACATGAAAATTAAATAACATGCTCCTAAACAATCAATAAATCAGAGGAAAAATTAGAAATCTTGAGACCAATGATGAAAATACAACATACCAAAACTTATGTGATCCTTCAGAAGCATTTTTAAGAGGTAATTTCATAGCAATAAATGCTTACCTTAAGAAGCAAGAAAGAACTCAAATAAACAACCTAACTGTTTGCCTTTGGGAACTCAAAAAAGAACTGAGATGAAAGTTAGAAGAAAGAAGGAAATAATAAAGAGTAAAACAGAAATAAACAAAATAGAGAACAGCACAGCAATAGAAAAGATTAATCGATCAAAGAGCTGGTTTCTAAAAGATAAACGAAATTGACAAAACTTTAATTAGACAACCCTAGGAGAAAAGAGAAGACTCAAATCGACAAAAGTATAAATGCAAAAGGAGACATTAAAATTGATACCACAGAAATTCAAAGGGTCATAAGAGTCTACTATGAACAACCATATGCTGACAAACTGGGACAAACTGGAAAACTTCTGAGACACATACCAGCTACCAAACTAGAATTAGAAAGAAATAGAATATATGAACAGACCAATCACTTAGACATAGATTAAATCAATAATCAGAAATCTTCCAAGGAGGAAAAGTCCAGGACCAGATAGCTTCATGGGTATATTTTATCAAACATTTAAAGAAGAATTAATGCCAGTCCTTCTCAAAGTTTAAAAAAAAAAAAAAAAAAACTGGAGAGGAAAACACTCCCAAAGTCATTTTACAAGCCCAACATAACCTTCATAACCAATGCCAGAAAAGTACACTACCAGAAAAGAAAACTAAGTATCCAGTATCTCTAATATGCATAGATGCAAAAATTCTCAATAAAATACTAGTAAACCAAATTTAGTAGCATATTAAAAGGATTACTCACTATGACCTAGTGGGATTTTTCCCTAGGAAGCAAGAATAGTTCAGCATATGCACATCAATCAATACAATATATCACAGTAACATAATGAAACCATATGATCATTTCTATAAACACAGAAAAGTCACCTGACAAAACACAGTACTCATCTATAATAAGAATTCTAATCAAATTCAGCATAGAAGGAACATATTTCAACATAATAAAAGCTATATGTGAGAAGACCACAGCTAAAATCAAATTCAACAATGAAAGGTTGAAAACTTTTTCTCTAAGATCAGAAAGAAGACAAGGGTGACTACTTTCACCACTCCTATTCAACAGAATACTTAGAGTTATACTCAGAGAAGCCAGTCAAGAAAACGAAATAAAAAGCAGAATCAGAAAAGAAGTAAAATTATCTACTTTCAGAATATGTGATTTTGCATACAGAATATCCTAAAGACTCCACAAAATAAAAACTGTTAGATGTAATCAAAGAATTCAGTAAAATTAACATATCCAAATTAGTAGTGTTTCTTTCCACTAACATTATCTGAAAAGAATAAGGAAAACAGTCAAATCACTATAGCATAAAAACTATAAACTACTGAATAGTAAATTAAACTAAGGAGATGAAACATCTCTACTCTGAAAAGTACAAGATACTGATGAAAGAAACCAAAGGCGACACAAATAAATGGAAAGATATTCCATGTTTATGGATTGGAGGAATCCTACTAAAATGCCAGTATTATCAAGAGCCATCTCTAGATTCAGTGCAATCCCTATCAACATTTGAATGGCTTTTTTTAAAACAGAAGTAGAAAAAACAATCCTAAAATGAATATGAAACCACAAAAGACCTTAGTAGCCAAAGCAGTTCTGAGAACAAAGCAGGAAGCATCACCCTTCCTGATTTCAGGCTATAATATAAAGCTATAGTAATCAAAACTGAATGACCCTGGCAAAAAACAGACACAGAGACAAGTGGAACAGAAGAGAGAGTACCAAAATAAACCCAAGCATATTTGGTCAACTATATCTGATAAAGGACTTACAAATATTCAAATGGAGAAAATACAGTCTTGTCAATAAATGGTGCTGGTAAAATTGGATACTCACATATAAAAGATGAAACTAAACTCCTATATTACACCACTAACAAAAATTACCTCAAAATGTATTAAAGGTCTAAGTTTAAGACCAGAAAGCATAAAACTCTTAGAAGAAAACAGAGGAAAATTTTCATTGACATGGGTCTTGGAAATGATTTTTTAGATATAACACCTAAATCACAAAAATAAATAAATAAATAAATAAACAAACAAGTGGGACCACATCAAACTAAAAAGCTTCTGCATACTAAAATATATAGCCAACAAGTTGAAAAATAAAAGAATAGAATGGGAAGTTTTTTTCAAGCTGTATGTATCTAATAAAAGATTAATATCCAAAATATATGGGGAACTCATACAACTCAATAGCAAAAGGAAAAAAAATCATATAACCCCGTTTAAAAATGGACAGATGACCAATAGATGTTTTTCCAAAGAAGATATATGAATGTCCAACAGGTACATGAAAAGATACTCAACATCACTAATTAGGGAAATACAAATCACCATAGCTATATCTTAACTCTAAAATTCAAAAAGATGAGAAATAACAAATGCTGGAAAGGATACAGAGAGAAGGGAACATCTGTTCATTGTTGGTATGGTTGTAACTTGGTACAGTCACTATGGGAAACAGTATAGAGTTCTCAAACATTTAAAAATACAACAATATGATTCAGTAATTTTACTTCTAGGAAAAAGGAAACAAAAATACTAACTCAGAAGGATATCTGTATCCCCATGTTCCCAGCAGCATTATTAACATTTAGCAAGATATGAAAACAAAGTGTCCATCGATGAAGAAATGGATAATGAAGTCGATATATATATATACATATATCGTGGAGTACTGTTCAACCATAAGCCACAGGAAATTCTGCCTTTTATGACAACCTTGAAGGTATTATGCTAATTGAAATTAGTCAGATATAATATAAATAGACAATAAGGATCTACTGCATTGTACAGGGAATTCTATTCAATACTCTGTAATGACCTATATGGGAAAAGAATCTAAGAAAGAGTGGGCAAATGCATATGTGTAACTGATTCACTTTGCTATACAACCAAACCTAACACAACATTGTAAATCACATATACTCCTGTAAAAATTTTAAAAAGTCAGAGAAAGTACTAGAGACATAATATATAACATGACAACTGTAGTTAATGCAGCTATATAATATACAGTTCCCTGATACCTCAGTTGTTAAAGAATCCACCTGCAATGCAGGAAACCCCGGTTTGATTCCTGGGTCAGGAAGATCCACTGGAGAAGGGATAGGCTACCTACTCCAGCATTCTTGGGCTTCCCTTGTGGCTCAGCTGGTAAAGAATCTGCTGCAATACAGGAGACCTGGATTAGATCCCTGGGTTGGGAAGATATACAGGCAAACCTCGGGCGTATTGCAAATTAAGTTCCAGACCACCACAATAAAATAAGTATCACAAAAATGTAAATTATACAAATTTACTGGTTTCCCAGGGCATATAAAGTTATGTTTATAACAAACTGTAGTCTATTAAATGTGCAGTAGCGTTATGTCTAACAATGTATATACTTTAATTTTAAAATATTTTATTATTAAAAATGTTAATTATCATCTGAGCCTTCAGCTAATTGTCATCTTTTTGCTAGTGGAAGACATTGCCTCAGTGTTGATGGCTGCTGACCAATCAGGGTAATGGTTGCTGATGCTGGGAAAGGTTGTGACAATTTCATAAAATAAGATGACAATGAGGTTGGCCACACTGATTGAGTCATCCGTACAGAAAAATTTCTCTGTAGCATGCAATGCTGTTTGCTAGCATTTTACCCATAGTAGAACTTTCAAAATTGGAGTCAATCTTTGTAAAACCTGCTGTTGCTTTATCAACTAAGTTTATGCAATATTCCAAATATTTTGTTGTCATTTCAACAATGGATTAAGTTCACTGTCTTACATGGGCGTGGTTTTGGTGCCCTAAAACAATAATAGTAACATCAAAGTTGACCATAAGAAACAATATAAATTTTGAAATATTGCCACAATAGCCAAAATATGACAGAGAAACACAAAGTGAACACATGTTTTTAGAAAAGTGATGATAGACTTGCTCAACACAGGGTTGCCACAAACCTTCAATTTGTAAAAAATGCAGCATCTACAAAGCACAATATAGTGCTACAGAACAAGGTATGTCTGTACATAAAAGTTGTTGAGAGCTGGTGCTAAGAGTTCTTATCACCAGAAAAAAATATATACACATGTGTAATGTTTTGGTGAGATGACAGATGTTAACTAAGCTTATTGTGATAACCTTTCACGATACATATAAGACAAACCATTTTATTGTAAAACCTAAACTTACACAATGCCATATGTCAATTATGTCTCAGTAAAACTCAAGAAAAAATTATGTCTTTATTCTCGGTATTTCAAATTTCACACATAAGAGCAGTCACTGGGCTGGGAAATGCTGGGCCTTGGCAATGTAAAAATTCATGTCTTTTTATTCCAGAAAACATCTAGCAATATTCCTTTGACAACTTCCTTTCTAGTATTTCTTCTGATCTCCCTTTCTGAAACTTTCATTAGGTGGAAATTTGATTGTCTAACAAAAAAAAGTTATCTTTAAAAACCTATTAATCACATTTTTTATGAACATTTAGCTAGTAGGCATACTATTTTCTAAAATGTCTACTGAATTTTTATGGTTTAGAGCCTATATTTTTAATTTCCAGGAGCCCCTTCTCGTTCCTTTTATGTAGAATACTATTCATCTCATTGAATGAACAAATCCTATTCTAGTTCAGTAAATACTAATTCTATGGTTTTACATTACTTTTCTGGTTCTTTTCTTTTTCCTCCACTGTTCTTTCCCACCATTTATTTGATTTGTTTCTTTCAGATTAAAGGTTTGTCCAATAAGCCATGGACTGAAAAGCTAACTGAAAGTTCTGATTTAGGGTGGGTGGAGCTTTTAGACTAGTCCTAATTAAAGGGTGATGATGTTATCATCTAGTCTTCTTACTGGAAATATTATGAACAAATATCAAGTTCTATAAATATTTTCTGCAAAAAAGAATCTCCAGAGAAAAAAATCCTTCCAGTCCCATGTAAAGAAGTAAGGATGAAGACGGAAGGGAGATATTCTTAATATTTAACTACCACCGCAATTTGGGAAGCAACAAGTCAAAACACCCACCAGCCAGGAGGTCTGAGCAGACCATTGCTGTGCATATATTATCTTTTTAGCTGCAAGGGTCAGGAAAATGATCATGTTGGCAAGATGAGAGAAGTAAGGCCTCACGCTTGTACCTCAGGTGAATACAGGGGAGAATTTACAGGGAAGAGACTGTAAATAAACTTGATGCTGAAATTCTGGAGATGGACAAAAGAAATGGCCTCAGGATTTTTTTCACTCAGTTTGCAGACTGAATGCCCATATTTTCAGCTGGGCATCTAGCAACCTCTCCTCTATCTCTAGTATTTAGAGTCTTTCTGGCTCTGCTTTTCTGTTTCTTCTGGGAGTGGGAGGAGGGATAGACAACCGTGTGGATTGGAGGGTGCGGTTCTAACCACATCTTACACAGATTTTCCATGATCTCCATGGTTTCTCTACACAATCCTGAGTGTATACTGCCTCACTTCTGGTCAGAATGTTCACTGACATCTACCCTACAGGAATTTACATTTGACTTTCCTCATCTCTGTTTTCATATACTGTAATGCAAGCTTACAAATACCAGCTTCTTTTTTTATTGGAACAGATATTTTGCTTCTGTTTCTTATTCAGCTCATTTAAGATAATTTTCAAGAAAACAGAAGAACAGAAATTACTATTTTGAAACCAGTACACCCCAACCTGAGTACCCTGTCTAGGCCCTGTCATAGCACTTTTCTCTCTTTATGTGGTACTGGAATTTTTACGTACATGATTTATTTCTGCTACCAGACCTCATAGTTCTTAAGTAAAGGCTATCTGACTCTCTCTCAGGGCTTAATACAGTGTATTTTTTACATATCAGGTTTTTGGTATATATTTGTGGATTAAATGTATGAAAACAAGGAATCAAAACATTATTTTCCTTAATCTTTTCCTGTAAATTCTTTTTCTAGAGGGTATATGGGGTTGTTAGAGTTAAATAAAAAATATTTGACTAATACTTAGCTCAGCTCAGCAAGAGGACACATTAAAAAAAAAAAGACAAAACAGAACAAAGCAAAAGTACAATCAATGCCCTCAAAGAAGTTAGTATCCCTTAGGCATTATAAGATTCACAAGAGAATACCTAGAGAAGACTTGGAAACAGTGCAAAAAGGAGCACTACACTTCAACAATATAAATGCAAAATTACAGGGGTCAGGTCTAGGATTCTGTAGCAGATTCATAGGTGTAGTCATCTACCTTTTATTATGGGGCTTGCCAGGTGGCTCAGTGGGAAAGAATCCACCTACAATGTAGGAGACATGGGTTAGATCTCTGAGTCAGGAAATTTCCCTGCCCTGAAGGAGGAAATGGCAACACACTCCAGTATTCCTGCCTGGAAAATTCCATGGACAGAGGAGCCTGGTGGGCTATAGCCCACGGGGTAGCAAAATCAGACAGAATTGAGCACGCATGCACACACACCTATTTATTACAGACCCATCTCCTTTGCAAAATGATTCTAACATATTCCAGAATCAGCCTGTCCACTTAAAAAATTCCCAGGGAACCTGTTTAGGAGCTAAGTCTCCTGACGAAGCCAAAACACCCTTTTATGAGCAGAGAATTTTCATTGCTTGGAACAATTGTCATTATCCAGTTGGCATGCTCACTAGGCTGCATTATTTATGACTTTATAAATGCTTCCTCCTATTTCAAATGGCTCTGAGTTACCTTCATCAATAAATCAATAAACCATGTCTGTAACTGGGAAATTCTCCTTGGGTATTTATTAATAGCAAGCCAGTTTCCAAGGAGCCAAAAATTCAGAAAGTCAAAGAGCCTTGGAACACTTAATTATTTTTCTAAAGTTTGAGAAAGTTACTAAATTCCTTTCTAAAGTTCCTTCTAAGTCCAGGTTTCTGTGATTAGATAATAGACGCATACACACACACATACATATGTATATATTATATATATTAATGATGGTCATTCATCTACTTTTGAAATATTTGAATTTCTTATAATAAATTTACTGTCAGCAGAATCACCCATATTGGTCTGATAGTCAAATAAATGATACCCTTTTATTGAAATGGAGAGATGATTTATAGAGAGATGATAAATGTAGACAGATGGACAGTCAGACAAGTGAATTAAATTGTTTAACAGGTAAGAGCTTCACCTCTGGAAACAGAGACTTGAATCTCAGCTCTGTTACTTGCTAAATAATGTTTGATAAATTACTTTGTTTCTAGGCTTTGACATTCCCATCTGTAAAGTGAACATGATAATACCTGTGAAACTGACCATAAGTATTAAATGACATATTGCATATTAGTTATATAATTTTGGCACATAGTAAGTGCTTAGTAAATACTAGCTCCCTAATTCAATCAAAACTTTCAAATGTTCCAAAATGCAAATCTTTATGAAAGTGTATTATGTTCAGGGCACAGATGATGTAATATATTTTCCTTCCATGGACCCCTGAAGAAAAAGCCTAGTAGGATGTGACAAATATTATCCTCTCACCAGACAGAAGATGATCTGAGCTATCTGTAACATAGCCTCCTTTCATTTCCCCAGTTACCTAAATATCTAACAATTTCAAAGAACTTGGACTTTCATTAATGTGTCATTCTATGCTGTCCCTCCAAGTCTTTGTAAGCATTTTCTCTGACAAAAATTTACCACCTTTCTTGCCTATAAAGTGAAAGTGAATGTTGCTCAGTCGTGTCCAATTCTTTGGGACCCCATGATCCCATCACTTCATAGGAAACAGATGGGGAAACAGTGGAAACAGTGTCAGACTTTATTTTGGGGGGCTCCAAAATCACTGCAGATGGTGACTGCAGCCATGAAATTAGAAGACGCTTACTCCTTGGAAGGAAAGTTATAACCAACCTAGATAGCCTATTGAAAAGCAGAGACATTACTTTGCCAACAAAGATCTGTCTAGTCAAGGTTATGGTTTTTCCGGTAGTCATGTATGGATGTGAGAGTTGGACTGTGAAGAAAGCTGAGCACCGAAGAATGGATGCTTTTGAACTGTGGTATTGGACAAGACTCTTGAGAGTCCCTTGGACTGCAAGGAGATCCAACCAGTCCATTCTGAAGGAGATCAGCCCTGGGTGTTCTTTGGAAGGAATGATGCTAAAGCTGAAACTCCAGTTCTTTGGCCACCTCATGCGAAGAGTTGACTCATTGGAAAAGACTCTGATGCTGGGAGGGATTGGGGGCAGGAGGAGAAGGGGATGACAGAGGATGAGATGGCTGCATGATATCACTGACTCGATGGACATGAGTCTGAGTGAACTCCAGGAGCTGGTGATGGACAGGGAGGCCTGGCGTGCTGCGATTCATGGGGTCGCAAAGAGTTGGACACGACTGAGCGACGGAACTGACTGACTGAAGCAATACTAAAATGCTATTCCCATAGACATATAATTTTCTGGAGCAGTGCTCAGACTGAAGAAGCCATATCCCTTCAGCATAGTCAACCATTTACCAATTAGTTAACTGAGGCTCATGTCCTGTCCCTGGAAACTACAAAATTACTACTATTAACTGCCCCCAGTGGAGAAGACACATCATGAAGAAGCCCATTCAAATCCCAGAGATGATCTGTGCATGAAATGGGGCAAAATAGCCCAAAGGCTTAGTGTTTTCCTTTGTGTTTCGGCAGCAATTAAACCATAGAAACAATAGGAATGGTTTTGAGTTGGAGTCTAATGCTAATATAATGAAAAGTTAATATAAAAAGCTTATACTTGTGTGCTAAATAGCAAATGGTAATGGCACCAACTGTCCCTCCTGACCCTGGAAGGATACCACCATACATTTTCCTGTCCTTTGGAAAACAAATACCTCATGCCACCTTCATCCTGTATGGTTTCTTTTCTAGTGACAGGCAAGTTTTACCACTATAACTTGCATTACCTCCAATTTCCATAAACCTCTATTTAGGCCACAGTCTTGTCAAAAATATTGAGAGGGTAACAGGCAGGAAGGCCAGGGGTCTCCAAATGGAGGAAACCGTCTCCAAGTGTCTCTTAAAATTCTGTGTTGCCATGACAACACCTGGTTCCACCAGAACTTAACTTTTCTCAAACCTTGAGCTAACCAATACATTTTTCTTATGGAAATTTGTTTCTTAAGCTATGTTAATGAAACTATGTATTTGCTTTGGAATCTTCCTTTCTTCAAAATGGTTCCGCCTAAGACTAACTATTTTTTCTTTTCTCAAACTTTGGGCTGATAAATACCTCAAGGAATCAGTATTCATATCAATTGTTTTATGGTTGGGGGATGACACACCTCATGCCATCCTATCTCAAAAACGCATATTGTGGGAGAAGGGCCTGGTGAAACTGTCAGCCTTGACTTGTCTCTCTACCTGATTAATAGCTTTCTAATAGACATAAAACATTCAGCTAAAAACTAGCAGAGGGGCACTCTCCGTCCCCTTTCTGATGTCTATGTCAGAAGTTTTCTCTGTCCCTTTTCTTACTTTAATAAAACTCTGCTATACTAAAGCTCTTGAGTGACTAAGCCTGGTCCCTGGTCCCAAAGTTAAATCTTCTTCAAGATCATGAATCTGACACCATTCATGGTAATTTATCAGTAAGGCATTCTGAACAGAAAATCATTCAAACAATTACAATATTCCTATTATCTACTGAATTCAATTTGAAATTTTCATTCGTCATGCCCAGTTTCTGTACTTTACTATTTGTGCTCAGCACCCAGATAATATATAAATCATATCAAATATACTTTAAATGCATTGCTGAGTCCCTAAAAATAAAAAGGAAATTTCCCAAAACACAAAAATAACAAAGACAGAAAAGCAGAGACTTGAAATAAGAATGTTACATGATCTCAGAAACTAGGACTATCTTGGAACAATATTGTTAGAAACCAGAACTCTAGGGACTTAGGCCATGGGTTTGCCAAAGTATATGCATATGTGAGGGAAAGTTGAATCAGAGACCTAAAGTCAAGACCCAGAAAGGACAATATAGTCAAGGAATGGTAGGAAAAAACTTACCTGCCTGCAGTAATAGAAACCTGTTCATCTCTGCTAATGCTGTATCAAAAGTAACAACAATAAAAATAGCCTCCCAGCCCCGAAATTGTTAACATGGGCCTACCATCACATGGATACAAAATCCAAATCTGTAACTACGTCACAGTAGAAAAATGTCTGATTCAAACAATAAAGTCATCCTTAAAAGCTCTCAGAAGGTGTTAGAGAGAAACATCAGATAATGTACAAGGAAATAAATTTGACTGCAAATTTCATAAGAACAAAAACCGTGAAGTTAAATAAATAAGGATGACTATGTTCAGAAGTGTTAAATTGAGGGACACAGATCAGAATGCAGCCCAAATTCAACTCTGTTGAAACATAAGGTGGGCAAGTTTTNTGCAAATTTCATAAGAACAAAAACCGTGAAGTTAAATAAATAAGGATGACTATGTTCAGAAGTGTTAAATTGAGGGACACAGATCAGAATGCAGCCCAAATTCAACTCTGTTGAAACATAAGGTGGGCAAGTTTTTATGAACTGGGGTGGGAGGATTGTAGGCAATCTGGATTTGCTAATTGGGTTTACCCAGAGGAAAACTAAACTTTCTAGTATCTTTAGGACAGGAAGCAGTTTCACAACTTGCAGTAAGGCAGCCTCAGGAGTTAGAGTTCCCCTTTCATGTGGACCAGCATCCTTGATGATGACATTTCAAAAGGATGGTACTTGAGAAAGACACCCTGGCTTTTTAAATTGGCAAGAAGATTTTTAAGAGATTTACATCTCAAAGGGATAGAGAAAGAATTTATAATTATCAGTAGTTTTCTAAAGTGTATGCTAAGAAAAAAGTGGTCAGGAATCTAGAGTCAATAAAAAAAATTTTTTGATGAAACTAAAGCTTTCTTAATAACTAGAGATGAGATGGATAAATCTACCTTCAATGCATGAGATTCAACATCTCTCCATAACTGATAGATCAATCAGGCAAATATTTAAAGAATAAATAAAACACCTAAGCAACACACAGCATTTTTGATTTATTGGCACAAGTAATAATTCACATAGAATATTTATAAATATAGATCATTTAGCAGACCATAAAGCAAGGAATAGCAAAGTCAGTATTATACAATTTGCTTTCTGGTAACAAGGAAATTAAATGAGAAAATAAAAACATTTTCTTATTTTTTATATCAATAGTTTTAAAAGGATCTAGAAGGGCGCCAACTGCGACAGACCGTGAAGAAGTGCAACAGAGAGGAGCGATCCCATGTGTGAGGTCAGGGGCAGTGGCTGAGAGGAGCTACCCGACGCCTGAGGTCAGGGGCGGCGGCCAAGAGGAGCTGCCCCACGTCCAAGGAACAGTGGCTGCACGGGCTCAGGAGGACTGAGAAGGGCTGCTCCACGTTCAAGGGCAGGAGGGGCAACCTCACCCAAGGTAAGGAGCAGCGGCTGCGCTTTGCTGGAGCAGCCGTGAAGTGAGACCCCACGTCCGAGGTACGAGAAAACCAAGTGAGATAGTAGGTATTAAGAGAGGGCATCAGAGGGCAGACACACTGAAACCATAATCACAGAAAACTAGCCAATCTGATCGCATGGACAGATCTCTGAGTCAGGAAATTTCCCTGCCCTGAAGGAGGAAATGGCAACACACTCCAGTATTCCTGCCTGGAAAATTCCATGGACAGAGGAGCCTGGTGGGCTATAGCCCACGGGGTAGCAAAATCAGACAGAATTGAGCACGCATGCACACACACCTATTTATTACAGACCCATCTCCTTTGCAAAATGATTCTAACATATTCCAGAATCAGCCTGTCCACTTAAAAAATTCCCAGGGAACCTGTTTAGGAGCTAAGTCTCCTGACGAAGCCAAAACACCCTTTTATGAGCAGAGAATTTTCATTGCTTGGAACAATTGTCATTATCCAGTTGGCATGCTCACTAGGCTGCATTATTTATGACTTTATAAATGCTTCCTCCTATTTCAAATGGCTCTGAGTTACCTTCATCAATAAATCAATAAATCATGTCTGTAACTGGGAAATTCTCCTTGGGTATTTATTAATAGCAAGCCAGTTTCCAAGGAGCCAAAAATTCAGAAAGTCAAAGAGCCTTGGAACACTTAATTATTTTTCTAAAGTTTGAGAAAGTTACTAAATTCCTTTCTAAAGTTCCTTCTAAGTCCAGGTTTCTGTGATTAGATAATAGACGCATACACACACACATACATATGTATATATTATATATATTAATGATGGTCATTCATCTACTTTTGAAATATTTGAATTTCTTATAATAAATTTACTGTCAGCAGAATCACCCATATTGGTCTGATAGTCAAATAAATGATACCCTTTTATTGAAATGGAGAGATGATTTATAGAGAGATGATAAATGTAGACAGATGGACAGTCAGACAAGTGAATTAAATTGTTTAACAGGTAAGAGCTTCACCTCTGGAAACAGAGACTTGAATCTCAGCTCTGTTACTTGCTAAATAATGTTTGATAAATTACTTTGTTTCTAGGCTTTGACATTCCCATCTGTAAAGTGAACATGATAATACCTGTGAAACTGACCATGAGTATTAAATGACATATTGCATATTAGTTATATAATTTTGGCACATAGTAAGTGCTTAGTAAATACTAGCTCCCTAATTCAATCAAAACTTTCAAATGTTCCAAAATGCAAATCTTTATGAAAGTGTATTATGTTCAGGGCACAGATGATGTAATATATTTTCCTTCCATGGACCCCTGAAGAAAAAGCCTAGTAGGATGTGACAAATATTATCCTCTCACCAGACAGAAGATGATCTGAGCTATCTGTAACATAGCCTCCTTTCATTTCCCCAGTTACCTAAATATCTAACAATTTCAAAGAACTTGGACTTTCATTAATGTGTCATTCTATGCTGTCCCTCCAAGTCTTTGTAAGCATTTTCTCTGACAAAAATTTACCACCTTTCTTGCCTATAAAGTGAAAGTGAATGTTGCTCAGTCGTGTCCAATTCTTTGGGACCCCATGATCCCATCACTTCATAGGAAACAGATGGGGAAACAGTGGAAACAGTGTCAGACTTTATTTTGGGGGGCTCCAAAATCACTGCAGATGGTGACTGCAGCCATGAAATTAGAAGACGCTTACTCCTTGGAAGGAAAGTTATAACCAACCTAGATAGCCTATTGAAAAGCAGAGACATTACTTTGCCAACAAAGATCTGTCTAGTCAAGGTTATGGTTTTTCCGGTAGTCATGTATGGATGTGAGAGTTGGACTGTGAAGAAAGCTGAGCACCGAAGAATGGATGCTTTTGAACTGTGGTATTGGACAAGACTCTTGAGAGTCCCTTGGACTGCAAGGAGATCCAACCAGTCCATTCTGAAGGAGATCAGCCCTGGGTGTTCTTTGGAAGGAATGATGCTAAAGCTGAAACTCCAGTTCTTTGGCCACCTCATGCGAAGAGTTGACTCATTGGAAAAGACTCTGATGCTGGGAGGGATTGGGGGCAGGAGGAGAAGGGGATGACAGAGGATGAGATGGCTGCATGATATCACTGACTCGATGGACATGAGTCTGAGTGAACTCCAGGAGCTGGTGATGGACAGGGAGGCCTGGCGTGCTGCGATTCATGGGGTCGCAAAGAGTTGGACACGACTGAGCGACGGAACTGACTGACTGAAGCAATACTAAAATGCTATTCCCATAGACATATAATTTTCTGGAGCAGTGCTCAGACTGAAGAAGCCATATCCCTTCAGCATAGTCAACCATTTACCAATTAGTTAACTGAGGCTCATGTCCTGTCCCTGGAAACTACAAAATTACTACTATTAACTGCCCCCAGTGGAGAAGACACATCATGAAGAAGCCCATTCAAATCCCAGAGATGATCTGTGCATGAAATGGGGCAAAATAGCCCAAAGGCTTAGTGTTTTCCTTTGTGTTTTGGCAGCAATTAAACCATAGAAACAATAGGAATGGTTCTGAGTTGGAGTCTAATGCTAATATAATGAAAAGTTAATATAAAGCTTATACTTGTGTGCTAAATAGCAAATGGTAATGGCACCAACTGTCCCTCCTGACCCTGGAAGGATACCACCATACATTTTCCTGTCCTTTGGAAAACAAATACCTCATGCCACCTTCATCCTGTATGGTTTCTTTTCTAGTGACAGGCAAGTTTTACCACTATAACTTGCATTACCTCCAATTTCCATAAACCTTTATTCAGGCCACAATCTTGTCAAAAATATTGAGAGGGTAACAGGCAGGAAGGCCAGGGGTCTCCAAATGGAGGAAACAGGCTCCAAGTGTCTCTTAAAATTCTGTGTTGCCATGACAACACCTGGTTCCACCAGAACTTAACTTTTCTCAAACCTTGAGCTAACCAATACATTTTTCTTATGGAAATTTGTTTCTTAAGCTATGTTAATGAAACTATGTATTTGCTTTGGAATCTTCCTTTCTTCAAAATGGTTCCGCCTAAGACTAACTATTTTTTCTTTTCTCAAACTTTGGGCTGATAAATACCTCAAGGAATCAGTATTCATATCAATTGTTTTATGGTTGGGGGATGACACACCTCATGCCATCCTATCTCAAAAACGCATATTGTGGGAGAAGGGCCTGGTGAAACTGTCAGCCTTGACTTGTCTCTCTACCTGATTAATAGCTTTCTAATAGACATAAAACATTCAGCTAAAAACTAGCAGAGGGGCACTCTCCGTCCCCTTTCTGATGTCTATGTCAGAAGTTTTCTCTGTCCCTTTTCTTACTTTAATAAAACTCTGCTATACTAAAGCTCTTGAGTGACTAAGCCTGGTCCCTGGTCCCAAAGTTAAATCTTCTTCAAGATCATGAATCTGACACCATTCATGGTAATTTATCAGTAAGGCATTCTGAACAGAAAATCATTCAAACAATTACAATATTCCTATTATCTACTGAATTCAATTTGAAATTTTCATTCGTCATGCCCAGTTTCTGTACTTTACTATTTGTGCTCAGCACCCAGATAATATATAAATCATATCAAATATACTTTAAATGCATTGCTGAGTCCCTAAAAATAAAAAGGAAATTTCCCAAAACACAAAAATAACAAAGACAGAAAAGCAGAGACTTGAAATAAGAATGTTACATGATCTCAGAAACTAGGACTATCTTGGAACAATATTGTTAGAAACCAGAACTCTAGGGACTTAGGCCATGGGTTTGCCAAAGTATATGCATATGTGAGGGAAAGTTGAATCAGAGACCTAAAGTCAAGACCCAGAAAGGACAATATAGTCAAGGAATGGTAGGAAAAAACTTACCTGCCTGCAGTAATAGAAACCTGTTCATCTCTGCTAATGCTGTATCAAAAGTAACAACAATAAAAATAGCCTCCCAGCCCCGAAATTGTTAACATGGGCCTACCATCACATGGATACAAAATCCAAATCTGTAACTACGTCACAGTAGAAAAATGTCTGATTCAAACAATAAAGTCATCCTTAAAAGCTCTCAGAAGGTGTTAGAGAGAAACATCAGATAATGTACAAGGAAATAAATTTGACTGCAAATTTCATAAGAACAAAAACCGTGAAGTTAAATAAATAAGGATGACTATGTTCAGAAGTGTTAAATTGAGGGACACAGATCAGAATGCAGCCCAAATTCAACTCTGTTGAAACATAAGGTGGGCAAGTTTTTATGAACTGGGGTGGGAGGATTGTAGGCAATCTGGATTTGCTAATTGGGTTTACCCAGAGGAAAACTAAACTTTCTAGTATCTTTAGGACAGGAAGCAGTTTCACAACTTGCAGTAAGGCAGCCTCAGGAGTTAGAGTTCCCCTTTCATGTGGACCAGCATCCTTGATGATGACATTTCAAAAGGATGGTACTTGAGAAAGACACCCTGGCTTTTTAAATTGGCAAGAAGATTTTTAAGAGATTTACATCTCAAAGGGATAGAGAAAGAATTTATAATTATCAGTAGTTTTCTAAAGTGTATGCTAAGAAAAAAGTGGTCAGGAATCTAGAGTCAATAAAAAAAATTTTTTGATGAAACTAAAGCTTTCTTAATAACTAGAGATGAGATGGATAAATCTACCTTCAATGCATGAGATTCAACATCTCTCCATAACTGATAGATCAATCAGGCAAATATTTAAAGAATAAATAAAACACCTAAGCAACACACAGCATTTTTGATTTATTGGCACAAGTAATAATTCACATAGAATATTTATAAATATAGATCATTTAGCAGACCATAAAGCAAGGAATAGCAAAGTCAGTATTATACAATTTGCTTTCTGGTAACAAGGAAATTAAATGAGAAAATAAAAACATTTTCTTATTTTTTATATCAATAGTTTTAAAAGGATCTAGAAGGGCGCCAACTGCGACAGACCGTGAAGAAGTGCAACAGAGAGGAGCGATCCCATGTGTGAGGTCAGGGGCAGTGGCTGAGAGGAGCTACCCGACGCCTGAGGTCAGGGGCGGCGGCCAAGAGGAGCTGCCCCACGTCCAAGGAACAGTGGCTGCACGGGCTCAGGAGGACTGAGAAGGGCTGCTCCACGTTCAAGGGCAGGAGGGGCAACCTCACCCAAGGTAAGGAGCAGCGGCTGCGCTTTGCTGGAGCAGCCGTGAAGTGAGACCCCACGTCCGAGGTACGAGAAACCCAAGTGAGATAGTAGGTATTAAGAGAGGGCATCAGAGGGCAGACACACTGAAACCATAATCACAGAAAACTAGCCAATCTGATCGCATGGACCACAGCCTTGTCTAACTCAATGAAGCCAAGCCATGCCATGTGGGGCCACCCAAGAAGGACAGATCATAGTGGGGAGGTCTGACAGAATGTGGTCCATTGGAGAAGGGAATGCCAAACCACTTCAGTATTCTTGCCTTGAGAACCCCATGAACAGTATGAAAAGACAAAATGATAGGATACTAAAAGAGGAACTCCCCAGGTAGGTAGGTGCCCAATATGCTACAGGAGATCAGTGGAGAAAGAACTCCAGAAAGAATGAAGGGATGGAGCCAAAGCAAAAACAATACCCAGTTGTGGATGTGACTGGTGATAGAAGCAAGGTCTGATGCTGTAAAGAGCAATATTACATAGGAACCTGGAATGTTAGGTCCATGAATCAAGGCAAATTGGAAGTGGTCAAACACTGTCTCTTATACACATCTCANAAAGAACTCCAGAAAGAATGAAGGGATGGAGCCAAAGCAAAAACAATACCCAGTTGGGGATGGGACTGGTGATAGAAGCAAGGTCTGATGCTGTAAAGAGCAATATTTCATACCAACCTGGAATGTTAGGTCCATGAATCAGGACAAACTGGAAGCGGTCAAACAGGAGGTGGGAAGAGTAAATGTCAACATTCTAGGAATCAGTGAACTAAAATGGACTGGAATGGGTGAATTTAACTCAGATGACCATTATATCTACTACTGTGGGCAGGAATCCCTTAGAAGAAATGGAGTAGCCATCATGGTCAACAAAAGAGTCCAAAATACAGTACTTGGATACAATCTCAAAAATGACAGAATGATCTCTGTTCATTTCCAAGGCAAACCATTCAGTGTCACAGTGATCCAAGCCTATACCCTGAGCAGTAACACTGAAGAAGCTGAAGTTGAACGGTTCCATGAAGATTTACAAGACCCTTTAGAACTAACACCCAAAAAAGATGTCCTTTTCATTATAGAGGACTAGAATGCAGAAGTAGGAAGTCAAGAAACACCTGGAGTAACAGGCAAATTTGGCCTTGGAAAATGGAATGAAGCAGGGCAAAGGCTAATAGAGTTTTGCCAAGAGAAGCCACTGGTCATGGCAAACACCCTCTTCCAACAACACAAGAGAAGACTCTACACATGGACATCACCAGATGGTCAACACTGAAATCAGACTGATTATATTCTATGCAGCCAAAGATGGAAAAGCTCTATACAGTCAGCAAAAACCAGACCGGGAGCTGACTGTGGCTCAGATAGTGAACTCCTTATTGCCAAATTCAAACTTAAATTGAAGAAAGTAGGGAAAACCACTAGACCATTCAGGTATGACCTAAATCAAATCCATTATGACTACAGTGGAAGTGAGAAACAGATTTAAGGGACTAGATCTGATAGAGTACCTGATGAACTATGGACAGAGGTCCGTGACACTGTACAAGAAACAGGGATCAAGACCATCCCCAAGAAAAAGAAATGCAAAAAAGCAAAACGGCTGTCTCAGGAGGCCTTACAAATAGCTGTGAAAAGAAGAGAAGTGAAAAGCAAAGGAGAAAAGGAAAGATACACCCATCTGATGCAGAGTTCCAAAGAATAGCAAGGAGAGACAGGAAAGCCTGACTCAGCGATCAATGCAAAGACATAGAGGAAAAGAACAGAATGGGAAAGAGCAGAGACCTCTCCAAAAAAATGAGAGATACCAAGGGAATATTTCATGCAAAGATGGGCTCGATAAAGGACAGAAATGGTATGGACCGAACAGAAGCAGAGGCTATTAAGAAGAGGTGGCAAGAATACACAGAAGAACTGTACAAAAAAGATATTCATGACCCAGATAATCACAATAGTGTGATCACTCATCTAGAGCCAGACATCCTGCAATGTGAAGTCAAATGGGCCTTATCACTGCAAACAAAGCTAGTGGAGGTGATGGAATTCCAGCTGAGCTATTGCAAATCCTGAAAGATGATGCTATGAAAGTGCTGCATTCAATATGCCAGCAAATTTGGAAAACTCAGCAGTGGCCACAGGAATGGGAAAGTTCAGTTTTCATTCCAATGCCAAAGAATGCTCAAACTACTGCACAATTGTACTCATCTCGCATGCTAGTAAAGTAATGCTCAAAATTCTCCAAGCCAGGCTTCAGCAATACGTGAACTGTGAACTTCCAGATGTTAGAGCTTGTTTTAGAAAAGGCAGAGGAAAACTTTGGCCACCTCATGTGAAGAGTTGACTCATTGGGAAAGACTCTGATGCTTATAGGGATTGGGAGCAGGAGGAAAAGGGGACGACCGAGGATGAGATGGCTGGATGGCACCACCGACTTGATGCCCATGAGTTTGGGTGAACTCTGGGAGTTGGTGATGGACAGGGAGGCCTGATGTGCTGCGATTCATGTGGTCACAAAGAGTCGGACATTACTGAGTGACTGGACTGAACTGAACTGAGTGTTTGCCAGTGAGGACATTCTGTTGATGATGCTTAGACTTCTAACTGGTAACTGGGTGGATGGATGGACTGAGTGTGTCATGTCCAGCGTTTTGCGACCCCTTGGATAAGAGCACACCAGGCTTCCCTGTCCTTCACTCAGACTCATGTCCATTGTGTCAATGATGCCATCTAACCATCTCATCCTCAGAGGATGTGCTGCCCTCTTCTGGGGGTCAATTAACCAAGATGTCTTTACTCATTTAATAGATATTAATATGAGAGTTCCTGGTATATGACGTTCCAAATCTTTCTATTCAAAACTATCATTTTAGCAATATTTTCCCAACTGAATCCTTGAACTACAGCCTAGTCGATAGTATATTACACAAAAAGTGAAGTGAATTGAAGTCACTCAGTTGTGTCCGACTCTTTGAGACCCCATGGACTGTAGCCTACCAGGCTTCTCTGTCCATGGGATTCTCCAGGCAAGAGTGCTGGACTGGGCTGACATTTCCTTCTCCTGGGGATCTTCCTGACCCAGGGATAAAACCCAGGTCTCCTGCATTGCAGGCAGACGCTTTACCCTCTGAGCCACCAGGGAATAAAGGCATCCATCCTAGCTTTCCATGCCACTGTCTCAATATCACCATGAGGGAGAAGTGGAATGGCTCTCTGTGGGGAAGGAATACAAACCAAGTTCCTTAATTTTCATAAAAATAACTGACATTAAAATTATCTAGACCTTGTTTCAAATATCAGCACAAAATGTCTGTAACAAATCAAAAAACTTTCTCTTATGCTAACTATCTATAAAATGCACAAAACCTTCTCCTTTCCCACTGGACTCACAGGTAACCTACATTTGTGAGCCTCCCCCAAGTCATGTAATCCACACTAAAAAATGAATTTTGTGCCAATGTGATGAAAACTTGGTGTGAACCATAAACTCTGCTACAAATTCTGTTTGCCTCTCCACCACTGGCTGAATGGAGAGGAGGTCACACATCAGCAGAAAGCAGTCATAAGGTGACTTTTATTCCTTCCTAACATTATTACCTAATATTACATTGTGTGTTCCTCTGCTCAATATCTTTCACATGACAACTTAGAATTTAGAAGATGAAGGCATGCCTCATCTAAAGTATTAGTATACTTCCATTTATCCACGCTAAAAAATGAAGTTTGTGCAAATGTGATGAAAACTTGGTGTGAACCATAAACTCAGGTACAAATGACTCTCATGTTTCATTCTTTCATTGCCGGGAAACTCAGAGCTAAATTTAAATGCAATTCCTCACTGTTCTTTAACTGCTTAACATTATTTTAAGCTGTACTAGTAGATTTTTTTAATCAGCTTCAATTTTTTTGGAAATTGGGTAAGATAGAAAATATGAGTGAAATGAGTGCAGTTCAAGTTATGCCTCTGATAATTTTCACCCCTCTCAATGTTGAATCCTACTTAAGCCTCCATACCTAATACAAATAGCATTTCTTCTATGAAGCTATTCCCCCATGACTCCAAGCTTACTATATTTATCCTCTTGCCTTTCAGATCTCTTACCGCCCTTCCTGTCCATAAAATGTGTTCCTGTCTATACTAATTAATGTTTCCCTACAGCCCCACTTAACATCAAAATTAACACAATCTCACTATGCATTGGAGCAGTAGCACACTCAGCATTCCATAAAAAATAAACATCCTTCCAGACACAAGAACATGCCCTTTTCTGCATCACATGCCCATAGCCCACAAGACAAGAACTAAAGCACTTGTAATGCAACTCAGCTAGTGAATACACCATTTCCTTTTGGTCCATTATAATTCTCAGATTCAGAATAAAATCCTCTAGAGATCTTCTAGAGAGTACTATGTCTTCTGAAGATCCTAGTAACATGCTGGGTAAAAAGTAGGTTAACTGACTGTGATTCATAGGTTAAGACATAGACCAGTCTAGAAGACTAATTCAGAAGTGACTAAAATCAAAGCCCAAGGATTCTGATGCCTATGCAGGAATCACTTTGCCCAAACCCTAAAACTCTAAAGTGCTGGCTCAGCATCCTTCTGCTTCATCTCAGATCTTCCCCACAGAGAGCAAAATGGATTAAAAGAGTAAGTTCTAGAGTCCTGGAAGAAAAACTTTTGAATCTTGGATCTGTTTGAATGCATGCCACATTTCCTAATCTTACCCAACCTCCCTCAGCTTTCTCTTCTCTTAGGAATGATGGTTCAGTTCAATTCAGTTCAGTCACTCAGTCATGTCCGACTCTTTGTGACCCCATGAATTGCAGCACGCCAAAAGTGACTAAAATCAAAGCCCAAGGATTCTGATGCCTATGCAGGAATCACTTTGCCCAAACCCTAAAACTCTAAAGTGCTGGCTCAGCATCCTTCTGCTTCATCTCAGATCTTCCCCACAGAGAGCAAAATGGATTAAAAGAGTAAGTTCTAGAGTCCTGGAAGAAAAACTTTTGAATCTTGGATCTGTTTGAATGCATGCCACATTTCCTAATCTTACCCAACCTCCCTCAGCTTTCTCTTCTCTTAGGAATGATGGTTCAGTTCAATTCAGTTCAGTCACTCAGTCATGTCCGACTCTTTGTGACCCCATGAATTGCAGCACGCCAGGCCTCCCTGTCCATCACCAACTCCCTGAGTTCACTCAGACTCATGTCCATCGAGTCAGTGATGCCATCCAGCCATCTCATCCTCGATTGTCCCCTTCTCCTCCTGCCCCTAATCCCTCCCAGCATCAGAGTCTTTTCCAATGAGTCAACTCTTCACATGAGGTGGCCAAAGTACTGGAGTTTCAACTTTAGTAACATTCCTTCCAAAGAAATCCCAGGGCTGATCTCCTTCAGAATGGACTGGTTGGATCTCCTTGCAGTCCAAGGGACTCTCAAGAGTCTTGTCCAACACCACAGTTCAAAAGCATCAATTCTTCGGCACTCAGCTTTCTTCACAGTCCAATTCTCACATCCATATCAAAAGGTTGTAGGAGGAGCAAATATAATATTACTAATGAAGCATACAGTACAGTGCCTGACACTAAGGCTCACTCAACAGTATTTTCCCTTGTCCTTTTCTAGACCAATTTCCTCATCTTCACTCTCCTGGTTTACCTTCTATCCCAATGTTCATATACACTGAAATGCATGATTTAAACACTTCAGGGCTACCGTGATCCTGATATATCATTCTCCACTTGGACTTAGAATTTCATAGTCTATGAATCCTCACAAATTGAAAAATTACAAGGTATTTCATTAGATCTGAGATTATCCCAGTTGTTAAATTTTATAAAACTGAGAAAATAACTAGAAATATTTCCTCGTAGGTAACGAAGATAGATCTGTATCTATTCCTGTCTTAGATGCAACTACTTACTGGAGAAGACAAGGGGAAAGGAAGAGCCCATTGTTACACTTCAAAGCTCTGCAGGCTGTGTAGTGAGAATTTCTTAACTACATTCTGAAGCCTAAAGTGAAACCAAAAGGAGAGAGAAAACAACCATGTAAATCAATCTACTTAAAACAATCTTTAACAATGTTAAGATTCATTATCAACTGGCATGAGAATTGGACTATAAAGAAAGCTGAGTGCCCAAGAATTGATGCTTTTGAACTGTGATGTTGGAGAAGACTCTTGAGAGTCCCTTGGACTGCAAGGAGATCCAACCAGTCCACCCTAAAGGAGATCAGTCCTGGGTGTTCATTGGAGGGACTGATGTTGAAACTGAAACTCCAATACTTTGGCCACCTGATGCAAAGAGCTGACTCATTGGAAAAGACCCTGATGCTGGGGGAAATTGAGGGCAGGAGGAGAAGGGTACAACAGAGGATGAGATGGCTGGATGGCATCACTGACTCAATGCACACGGGTTTGGGTGGACTCTGGGAGTTGGTGATGGACAGGGAGACTTGGCGTGCTGTGGTTCATGGGGTCGCAAAGAGACGGACACAACTTAGCGACTGAACTAAACCGAACTGCGTTGAAGAGGGAAATGGCAACTCACTCCAGTGTTCTTGCCTGGAGAATCCCAGGGACAGGGGAGCCTGGTGGGCTGCCGTCTTTGGGATTGCACAGAGTCAGACATGACTGAAGTGACTTAGCAGCAGCAGCAACATGTAACTAGCCACATATGACAGCTGATTAATAATTTCATACATGTTCATCCAGAATGGTCTTTTGATGTTTCTTAACCCTTAAAACAACATTTTGAACAACTGTATTCAAAGAAACTGACTTTAACTGTGCCTTCTGACTATTGTTAACTATTCCCAAATTTAACAGTATATACATATATGTTGTCAAATCAGTAATTATTTTAATTATTTCAAATGCTCTCAACCTGTATGAAATACTTCTCTCTGTGTTAAGCACAATGGATATTGACTCCTAATGAGCTGGTAGATAAGTGAAAACAGAAAAAGTATTTGCACTTTAAAAACTGGAAATACTGTTTCAAAATACAGACATATAATTCCCGGAAGTACTAGTGACAGAATGGTAAGAGTTAGAATATAATTAAGAAATCTTTTAATGATGCAATTTAAATCAACTTTCAATGAACGATTCTGAGCCTTCACACCTGTAATCATATTGACTCAAAACAAATGTGCACAATATTATTTAAATACCAACTCCAGTCCCTGGACTGGAGGACTTGGCATTTGAGACAGTATTAGACTTTGCTAACGGAGCTTGAGCACAGAGACAGGCTGCTGAAGAGCACCAGAGCCTCAAAGTGACAAATGCAGCTTTTGTGTCCATTTCGTGGGGAGGGATTTTGGCTTCCAAGAGGAAAAACAAACAAAAAAAAAAGGCAAGAAATCTAGGTATAAAGAAAGGATTAGGATGAAGACAAATATGACATATGGAGAAAAGAAGGTTATGAGATTGTGTGCTTAAAAATCTTTAGTCTTTTTGAAGTTAATTAAGCCTTCTCTCCAGGTCACTCAACCCTTACATCCCCACCTCCTTAAACCCTGCCAAAGTCAGACAGCAATTCCCTAAGACTCTTCTTACTAATTTACCCTCTCTCTCTCTAGCCATATTGCCTATTCTTTTTATTGCTTCATAAGCAAGCAGTGTTTGCTAACAAAACCTTTCTTGTGCTTTCCTGTCAAGGCTTGGCCAGCTGGGTAAAAAGGTCATCCAATCTCAGACCCAGCCTGCTGCCAAGGGATCAAGTGTTCATTGAAAAGGTATGAAGAAGCCTGAGAGTAAAAATCAATAAGACTGGGAAAGAGAATACATGGGAACTCTCAGTACTTGCTACTCAATATTGCTGTGAACCTAAAACTACTCTAAAAAATTTGTCTATTAAAAACATTGATAGCACTCAAAATAGCAGCAATTCTGAAAGTAAATTGCTTGCTCATGCCTGAGTTAATAGAATATTTTTTGCTATTTGTGACCATGAAAATACTTAACTGGCTGTAAGTACAGACCCTACATATTTTACACAACTTAAAGCCAAAGAAAACACAATAAAATATAGCACATCTCCTCTCCCCACTGATTCTTCATTTGCTATTTACCACCCACTTCTGTTAAGTTTCCATTTAACACACAAAGACAACAATATGGGGTAATTCTGATCAATGGGTTAAAAAAAAAATTCCAAATGGAAACCAAAAAGTTCCTCAAGACAAACAAAAATGGAAACACAACATGCTGAAATTTTATGGAATGCAGCAAAAGCACTCCTGGAGGGAAGTTTATAGTGGTAACACCTATGTTACAAAAAAGGAAAGGTCTCAAATAGCTAGTTTAACTTTAAGCCTCAGGTAACAAGAAAAAGGAAAACAAACTAAGCTTGAAGCTAGAAAGAAGGAAAGAAATAAATATCAGAGCATAAATAAATGAAATAGAGACTAGAAATAACAATAGAAAAGATCAATGAAACCAAAAGCTAATAATATTGACAAAATTTTAGCAAGACTAGCAAGATACTCAAAATCAGACATAAAAGTCATTAAAAGCAATAACAAAGAAATACTAAGAATCATAAGAAATGAATATGAACAATAGAAGGCCAACAAATCAGACAACCTAGAAAAAATGGCTAAGTTCCTAGAAATACACCAATGTATCAAGACTAAATCATGAAGAAATAGATAATCTGAACAGACCAACCATGAATAAAGAGATTTAAACAGCAATCAAAGGCTTTCAACATAGAAAGGACGACATGGCTTCACCGGTGATTTCTATTAAATATTTAAAGAAGAACAAACCTCAGTCTTTCTCAAACTCTTCCAAAAAATTGGAAAGCAGAGAATACTTCAAAATTCATTTTACAAGGACAGTATTACAAAGCCAGACGAGGACACCACAAGAAAAGAAAATTACTGGCCAATATCCCTGATGAACACTCAGACAAAATTTTCAACAAAATATTAGCAAACCAAATTCAAATCTCATTAAAAGGATTATCTGCTATATTAAATGGGATTTGTTTCCTGGGATATCAGATAATTCAGCATAACATATAAAGCAATGTGATACATAGCATTAACAAAATGAAGGATGAAGATCATCTCTCTATATATATAGAAAAAGCATACAGCAAAATTCAGTCCTTTCATAGTAAAAACTCTCAACAAGTTAGGAAGAGATGGAATGTACCTCAACACAGTAAATGCCATATATGACAAATTCAAAACTAACATCATACCTCTATTCAGCATAGTACCAGAAGTTCTAGACAGCAAAATCAAGCAAGAAAAAGAAATAAACAGCACCCAAACTGGAATGGAAGGAGTAAAACTGTTTCTCTTTGCAGATGGATCTTATATAAAAAATGCTAAAGACTCCACCAAATAACTGATAAGATCCAAGATAAAGAATTCAAAAGTCAGTTTTATTTTTATATACCAACAACTGTCTGAAAGATAAATTACAGAAACAACTCCATTTATAATAGCAACAAAAACAATAAAATATTATAGGAATAAGTTTAACCAAGGAAGTAAAAAAATCTATACACTGAAAACTGTAAGAGAAGGATGAAAGAAATTGAAGAACACATAAATAAATGGAAATAACTTCTGGATTCATGAGTTAGAAGGACAAATATTTTTAAATGTCCACACTACCCAAAGATCTACAAAGTCAATGCAATTTTTATCAAAATGCCAACAGAATTTTTCATAGGAATGTACAGCATGGTGACTTCAGTTGATAATACTATATTATATAACTATAATTTGCTAAGAGGATAGTTCTTAAGCATTTCCACACACACAAGAATAGCTATGTGAAGTAATACATATGCCAATTAACTGGATGGTAGGAATCATTTCACAGTGTTTACATTTATCAAATAATCATGTTGTACATTGACGTATTACCATTTTTTTTCTCAGTTATATCATCATAAAGCTGGGAAGTGGAGCAAATGAACAGAGGAGGAGATTATGTTGCATATTTGTTAAAAACTGCCCTCTTACCCAAATCAGAATACCTGGAAGTGACTTATCTATCAAGCCTTTTCCGATACATTTGTAGAAATGCAAAGTAGTACTTTCTCACTCAGACTCATTAATTGAGCATAAAATTGAACACTGCTCTAAGTACAATGTCTATTACTAGATATAGGTTAACGAGTAAGGTATGATCTACATCCAAAAACATTCACCCACCACCTATCAGGCAAAACAGAAGGCATTCACTCTGCTAAGTCACTTCAGTCGTGTCCGACTCTGTGTGACCCCATAGACGGCAGCCCACCACGCTCCCTGTCCTGGGATTCTCCAGGCAAGAACACTGGAATGGGTTGCCATTTCCTTCTCCAATGCATGAAAGTGAAAAGTGAAAGGGAAGTCGCTCAGTCGTGTCCGACTCTTCACGACCCCATGGACCGCAGCGTACCAGGCTCCTCTGTCCATGGGATTTCCCAGGCAAGAGTACTGGAGTGGGGTGCCATTGCCTTCTCCGAAGGCAATCACAGATAACCATAATTAAAGATGAAAATGGTACATGGCATGAAAGAAGGGAAAAAATGTCACAGGTGTCTAGAGAACAGAGGGGAAGCTTCCACTGAGGCCCAGAAACTACTTCATGAATATAATAACCTTTGAGAAAATACTTGAAGGATAGATCCAGATATTGTCTACAATTTTTTCAGTTTTCTACGTTGAGGGAGAATTATATACTCCTACCCTTTGTTGTTGCCGAAATATAGTTGATTCACAATGCTGTATTAGTTTCATGTGTAGAGCAAAGTGACTCAGATTAATATACATATACATATATGTTAGAGACTTTTCCATTGTAGGTTATTATAAGATATTGAGTATAGTTCCCTGCACTATAAGTAGATCCTTATTGGTTACCTATTTTGTATATAGTAGTATATATTTTGTGGGCTTCCCTGGTGGTTTAGAGGTTAAAGAGTCTGCCTCCAATACGGGAAACCCAGGTTCGATCCCTGGGTCGGGAAGATCCCCTGGAGAAGGAAATGGCAACCCACTCCAGTACTCTTGCCTGGAGAATCCCATGGACAGAGGAGCTTGATAGGCTACAGTCCACGGGGTCACAAAGAGTCGGACTCGACTGAGTGACTTCACTTTCACTTTCACTCTCAGTATATATTTTAATCCCAAACTCCTAGTTTATCCCTGCCCCCTTTTTCCTTTGATAATCATAAGTTTGTTTTCTATATCTGTAAGTCTATTTGTTTTATAAGTAAGTTCATTTGTACCGTTTTTTAGATTCCATATGTAAGCAATATCGTATATTTGCCCTTCTCTGCCTGGCTTACTTCACTTAGTTTGATCATCTCTAGGTCCAGGCATGTTGCTGCAACTGGCATTACTTCATTCTTTTTTATGGCTAAGTTATACTTCATTATGTGTATGTACATGTTCTTTATCCATTCCGGTCAATGGACACTTAGGTTGCTTCCATGTTTTAGCTACTGTAAATAGTGCTGCTAGTAGAATGCATGCACCTTTTTGAATAATCCAGGCATTGTTCAAAAGGATTACACATTAGAATGCATGCATCTTTTTGAATAATGCAGGTATTGTTCAAAAGAATTACAATCGTTCTCAGTTTCCCATGTTGAGGGAGAATTATATGTTCCTGCACATTTGAATTCAAAATGTAAGTATGATTTGCTTTGCCACAAACTGAAGTGGAAGTGTGCACACATTTTCCTTAGCTCTTTCTCCTTGTGTTTGGGACAGATATTCAAACAGACTGCTGCATCAGCCATCTCATTCCAGAGTGATGTCCACTGCAGCCTCTCCTTTTCCCCTCTGGCTCCTCTCAGCCACTGCCAAGATCATCAGCCCAAGTAGAGGAAATTTCCCAAGGCCACGGATAGCCATTTTCCCCTCCTCACTAGCACCCCATGTTTGCTAACTCACTTGCCAACATTTTCATTTTCTCAGGACTAGACTTGCCACATTTAGGTGATATGCTGACCCCAAACCCAACCTGCCACCAAGAGGGTTCCCTGCCCACTGGAAAAGAACAGTGGGTAGACCTGTCCTACCAGGACAGAAAAAAGTCCTTTGTCGTCGCTAAGACTTGGAGTGCGCTGATGACTGCAGCATAGTTTATTATGCCCTGGCTGATCTAGCAAGATTAGAATATGTGGCAGGAGAGACACGGCAGATAAATGAAGATAATTCTGAAAACATTTATGAAGAAGAGCAACAGTGCAGAAGTGTTACAGCTTTAAGGCTTATAAAAAGAAAGTGAAGCCTGCTGTGTTTGAATCTACATTTTAAGACTATTTGCAAGTTCTTCTACCCAGTGATATCTATTACTAGCTCAAGTAATAATTTTTTTTTTCAAATTTTCAGTGATTTCTCTACCTGCTTTTATTTAATCTCACACACAAAAAAAATTGACTGGATATTATTCCCTCATCTCCAGGTGACATTTAAAGATTGAATTAAATCCAGCAAACTCTGATTTATGTGGCTCTGATAAACTGTGACATTTCCCAAATGAGTCTATAAAAAATACATAGATGATAGATTCTCCTGATGCTCTGAGGGTATGATGATTTCTGTACTAAAGAAACACATAAATTCTACCTTTTAAATTGTTATCATATACCTATATTCTCTTGATTTAGGGAGTAAGATGAATATATTATGAGAGAAATGCTGTTCTTCAAATTTAGGAACTATTCTCTGATTAAGAAACCTTCAGTTAAGAAACTAGCCTCTTACAGCCACTTTTGCCTTCTAATGGAATGCATACAATTTACAACTGTTTTATAAAAGTTTTATGGCAAAGGAATGACCACATATATCCTAAAGCTATCATTCACCTTTTCTCTGTAGTAAATAAAATGTATCTTCTAATATAGGCTGTTATTAGCTGGGGCTTTGACTTACATGATCTCATTTAGTTCTATTAACAACTCAGTGTCATTGCACACAGTTTCTATGCTTGCTCCTTGGAAGGGAAGTTATGACAAACCTAGCGTACACTGCATGTTGTCTCTTCAAACGTGTCCAACTCTGTGCAACCCTATGGACTGTAGCCCACCAGACTCCATCGTCCATGGGCTTACCCAGGCAAGAATACTTCAGTGGATTTCCATGCCGTCCTCCAGGAGATCTTCCCAACCGAGGGATCAAACCAGCATCTCTCAAGTCTCCTGCTTCGTCAGGCAGGTTCTTTTCTTTCTTAGAGAAGGAAATGGCACCCCACTCCAGTATTCTTGCCTGGAGAATCCCATGGACAGAGGAGCCTGGCAGGCTAAAGTTCATGGGATTGCAAGAGTCAGACATGATTTAGCACTCTTTCCTTTCCTTTCTTGATTGCTAGTGCCACCTGGGAAGCCCCATGACAAACTTAGACAGCATATTAAAAAGAGATGCTTCTCATTCAAGATGGCGGAGTGGAAAGACATGCACTCATATCCTCCTGTGAGAGCACCAAATTCACAGCTAGCTGTTGAACAGCCATTGACAGGAGGATGCGGGATCCTACCAAAAAAAAAAAAAAAAAAGCTACCCCACGTCCAAAGACAAAGAAGAAGCTGCAGCAAGACTGTAGGAGGGGAGCAATCATGATAAAATCAAATCCCATGCCTGCCAGGTGGGTGATCCACAAACTGGAGAACAATAATACAAAAAAAGTTATCTCGCTGTTGTGAAGGTTTGGAACCCCAAGTCAGGCTTCCCAGCCTGGGGACCCAGCAAATGTACTGGGAATCCCCAGGGAATCTGATTTAAAGCACAGTTGGATTTGATCACAAGACTTCCACAGGAATAGGGGAAACAGACACTCCAAGCTTGAAGGGCACAAATAAAACCTTGTGTGCACCAAGACTCAGAAGGAGGGAACAGTGACTCCACAGAAAACTGAACCAAAACCACCTGCTAGTGTTGGAGGGTCTCCTGTGGAGGTGTGACGAGCAGGGGCTCATCATAGGGATGGGAGGACTGGCAGCAGCTGTCTGGGAAGGTCCCTTTTTCCCTAAACACTCTTGGAGATCACCATTAACCCTACCTGTATGCAGGTCAAGAAACAACATGGAACAACAGACTGGTTCCAAATCGGGAAAGGAGTACGTCAAGGCTGTATATTGTCACCCTGCTTATTTAACTTACATGCAGAGTACATCATGAGAAATGCTGGGCTGGATGAAGCATAAGCTGGAATCAAAATTGCCAGGAGTAATATCAATAACTTCAGATATGCAGATGATATCACGCTATGGCAGAAAGCGAAGAACTAAAAAGCCTCTTGATGAAAGTGAAAGAGGAGAGTGAAAAAGTTGGCTTAAAGCTCAACATTCAGAAAACAAAGATCATGGTATCCAGTCCTATCACTTCATGGTACACAGATGGGGAAACAATGGAAACAGTGAGAGACTATTTTGGGGGGTTCCAAAACCAATGCAGATGGTGACTGCAGCCATGAAATTAAAAGACACTTGCTTGCTCCTTGGAAGGAAAGTTATGACCGACCTAGATAGCATATTTGGAGAAGGAAATGGCAACCCACTCCAGTATTCTTGCCTAGAGAATCCTGTGGACAGAAGAGCCTGGTAGGCTGCTGTCTATGGGGTCACACAGAGTCGGACACGACTGAAGCAACTGAGCAGCAGCAGCAGACAACATATTAAAAAGCAGATACGTTACTTTACCTACAAAGGTCCGTCTAGACAAAGCTATGTTTTTTCCAATAGTCATGTATGGATGTAAGAATTGGACCATAAAGAAAGCTGAGAGCTGAAGTATTGATGCTTTTGAACTGTGGTGTTAGAGAAGACTCTTGAGAGTCCCTTGGACTGCAAGCAGATCAAAACAGTCAATCCTAAAGGAAACCAGTCCTGAATATTCATTGGAAGGACTGATGCAGGAGCTGAAACACTAGTATTTTGGCCACCTGATGCAAAGAACTGACTCAGGTGAAAAGACTCTGTTGTTGGAAAAGATTGAAGGCAGGAGGAGAAGGGGATGACAGAGGATGAGATAGTTGGATGGCATCACTGATTAGGTGGACATGAGTTTGAGCATGCTCTAGCAGTTGGTGATGGATAGGGAAGCCTGGTGTGCTGCAGTCTATGGGGCTGCAAAGACTGAACTGATACTGATACTGATTAACCCCACTATAGAGCATGTAGACACAAGGGCTGGGTCACCTCAGGTCAAACAACTACCAGGGAGGGAGAGCAATCCCACCTATCAGCAGATAATTGGATTAAAGTTTTACTGAGCAAGGCCTTGCCCCCCAGAGTAAAACTCAGTTTTTCCCATCACCAGTCCATCCCATCAGGAAGCTTACACAAGCCTCTTAGCCTATTCCATCAGAGCACAAACAGAAGAGGCAAGAACTACAATCCCACAGCCCCACAGAGACTAAAACAAAACTGCATTACAGAAAGTTAATCAGCATGAAAAAGCAGAAATGTCCCTTCCAGATGAAGGGACAAGATAAAACCCCAGAAAAATATATAAATGGAAATAGGCAACCTTCCAGAAAAAGATTTCAGAGTAATGATAATGAAGATGATTCAGGATCTCAGAAAAAGAATGGAGGCAGAATAGGCTGGCTGAGCAGATGTAAACATGTCCATGTATGCACTTTCACTTACTTCACTCTGCTTGACCCCCGCAAATTGTATGTAATTATCATGTTTCCATTATGGCCTGCAATTGTAATTGTCTTTTATTTTTTGTCTGGTTATTGATTGTGAAAACAGATAAACATCTCTTACTACTGTGATTAAGTATTACGTACTTAATACCATTGTATCATGATTGGTCAACATAAAAATTACAGAATTCTGTATCACCAAAACTACCATTTATTAGAAAAACCTATAACCATTTTTTTTTAATCCAGATGGATATCAGAATTATCTTCGAAGTTTTTGAAAATACAAATACCCAGTTACTGTTTTGATTTTTATTTTTTCGCAGAGCAGCAGGTATGTTTCTAATGAGCAGCCATGTTTAAAAACAACTGGACTATATGAGGAGCTTTTACTTTTATCTAGTTTCTTTTATTTTTTCTAGTTCATATTCAGTGCTCTCATTTCATTTAGTTTATGTTTTCCAATTTCTCCATCTCTTTTTTTTTTTTTAGGTTCTTTCTCAGGCCTTTATAAAGTGTAGCAGAAAAGTTATTGTATACATATATATAAATAATATATAGAATATATATTTTAGAAAACTTACAAATTTCTGCCTAACTAAAAAATTTATGACATTTTGATTCTACTTGTTTGACTTAGTATGAATAGAATGCTAGATTTCTAATTTAAAAAAATAGATATGCAACAAGCAACAGAGGTTTATTATATAGAACTGGGAACCATAGTCAATATCTTATAATAGCCTATAATGGAAAATGATCTGAAGACTAATATATGTGTATATGAATAACTGAATCACACACACACAAAAAGAAATTATACTTTTTGAAATTTAGTAATGTTTATCTTTTTGCCAGTTTTATTAAATGTCCTATGGACATCTAATAACAGCAACTGAGACACAAAATTTTAAATATTTTATATATGATATTATTAATATAAATTAATGAAATATAAATCTATTATATTTAAATTATTGATTATATCATTCAAGATGCTCCTATTCTTTTCTCCACTTGAAAAAAATTCTCAGAGAAATGCTAATATGTCTCATTATGATTATATATTTTTTCTTTTCCCTATAGTTCTTCTGATTTTTGCTTTATGTATCTTTCTTTGTTGTTATAGTGTCCAGTGGTTTATGATGTCTGTCTTCTTTGTGAATTGTGGCTTTTATCATTAAAAATATTCATCTTTGNTTTTCTGCACTTGAAAAAAATTCTCAGAGAAATGCTAATATGTCTCACTATGATTATATATTTTTTCTTTTCCCTATAGTTCTTCTGATTTTTGCTTTATGTATCTTTCTTTGTTGTTATAGTGTCCAGTGGTTTATGATGTCTGTCTTCTTTGTGAATTGTGGCTTTTATCATTAAAAATATTCATCTTTGCTTCAGTTAAAATAAAAGATTAAAAAAAAAAAAAGCAGAGCCATCACTTTGCCAACAATGATCCATATAGTCAAAACTATGTTTTTTCCAGTAGTCATGTATGGATGTGAGAATCGGACCATAAAGAAGGCTGAGAGCCAAAGAATGGATATTTTTGAAATGTGGTGTTGAAGAAGACTCTTGAGAGTCTGTTGGACTGCAAGGAGATCCAACCAGTCAAGCCTGAAGGAAATCAACCCTGAACATTCATTGGAAGGACTGATGCTGAGGCTCCAATAGTTTGGCCACATGATGCCCTGATACTGGGAAAGACTAAAGGCAAAAAGAGAAGGGAGTGGCAGAGGATGAGATGGTTAGATAGCATCACTGACTTAACGGACATGAAATTGAGCAAATTTGGGGAGATAGTGGAAGACAGGAGCCTGGAGTGCTGTAGTCCATGGGGTCACAAAAAGTTGGACATGATTTAGTGACTGAACAGCAACAACCATCTCTGCAGCTGGGCTTTCTGATGGCCCATCAGGTTGTCCTTGCTCCTCTTGATCTTTCTAAGCCCAGCTACAGAGCCTTCACTGCCTATCCTATCTGTGCTTTGACATCGACGTGCTCCTGAGTACCTGTTTTATATCTTTTTCAAGTGACATCAAACCTGGTCCCTTCCCTCTCACATCTGACCTTGACTTTCCATGTGGTCTAAAGCCCTAAGTGCTATACTTTGTAGAGAATCCAGTATCCTTCCACTTGCACATTTTCCACATTCTTTATATATACATATATGCAGAACTAACAAAAATGCTTATGTCTATTCTTCCCACGTAGATGGATGGCATTTTCTTTCTCTGTTTCTAGGTCTCTCACACACATAACTGATCATAGTGACTCCCAGCAGCCCACAAACACATTTGACAATCTGTATTCTATAGATGAGTCCTCAGTTTAAAAGCATGTATTGAAGCAAGTCAACAACTGAAAACATCCCCTACTTTCAAAAAATGCACCATAATTCAGGAAAAACCTGCATGAGGGACGTCAACACATGTTGTCTTAACTGAAGTGATTCTTCTTAACCAGATATATCCCAGCCAGTACAGCAGTCAAAAGATCCATTAGTATATATGTGGCAAATTGGAAAAAAGCACATGACAATGTAGCAATTCCTTTTTTTTGCTAGCCAAGTCATCATAGTCACTATCCTTGGTCCTAATCTAGAGATTTAATAAGAAAAGGATTTTTAAATTGTCCCAGTGTTTTGTAAGTCTGATGGAAAAACTCAAATGATCTGGCAAAATGAACCTAAAGCTTTCCCAGTGCATAATGAGCCAGTGCCTTTTATCATCTAGGAGAATGTTTGTTGTTGTTGTTCAAACACAGAACTCATGCCTGGACTTTCTCTTGTATCCTGCAAAGGGTCTATCATAAGGCCAAGTGCTTAGATCATGGCTGAGCAGGAGAATCCTGGACTGTAAGTCAAACCACACACTTCTTGCTCCAAGCCCTGCCTTTACCTTAATACAGTCTTTTATCATAACCTCCACCTGCTCATCTGTGACATGAGGGCAATGGCCTAGATGACCTCTTCCAACTCTACCTTGTTGGAACTCTCCTGAGATCCTTCAACCCACACTGGATGATAGTAATAGGCTTCTGTAAATCATGGCCTGACACTCTCCTTAAAACTCCAGGGTTAACAGAGCTGCTTTTTCCAAGTCTGCAGTAGGCTTCACAGTCAGTCAGAGATACCTTACAAAAGTAAAATAACTGTAAACAGTGTAGAAAATGAGAATAATATCCTTGTCAAAGCCAGTGGGTTAAGCCAAGCTTGGGGAATTGCTCATTGCAACAGAGAATGAGAGCAAATGAAGGCGAAACAATTGAAAAGAAAAAAAAAAACAACCTGCTATTACCATGGGCTACTGGCTGTATCAAATTCTGACAAGCCTCCTGACCTTCACTCTCCCTGCCACAGCCACGCTCCCTGTGCTGAACTCAGCAGCACAATGTGATAACCGTGAGCCTGGCTTGGTTTTGTGAATATTCACTAGTCAGTTTTTACCACTTTCAAGCAAAGAGCTAGTGGCTTCAGAGCATTCATTTTCTTGCCAACCTCTTTTGTTCCTCACCTTTAGAAAGAAAAGGAAAAAAAAAA
>SJYX01021924.1:287833-308626 GCA_006410675.1 Oreotragus oreotragus
GATTCATGGGGTCGCAAAGAGTTGGACACAACTGAGCGACTGAACTGAAGGATTGGGATCATGAAATCAGTTCCTAAAAATATCTAGCTATCTAAAGACCTGTTCTGCCAGTTTCCCTGGAGCAGAGTGCCTCACTCTCCACCCTGATTCCCCTCAGGAAGTGTCAAAGATCAGCAGCTGCAGAATCCCAGGCAGATGGCAGATGCCACTCTTGTTGTTGTCCAGTCACTGGCAAATGTTCTAGGCAAGTGCCAATTTGTAGTTGACATATCAAATAAATGTTGTTATTAATAAGCCAGGCATGTTACTATCCAGACATGAGGTCGCACCCAGGATCTATAAAGAAAGACTGCTCCTCCCCCAGTATTTCTGTTTCTTCCAAGACTACTAATATCCTTAGTTATAAAAGCTGAAAGCTTTAGCACCATTACTGAACTTTCCCTTCTCTGACCCCCAAATTTAGTCAGTTGACCCAGTCTCTCAGTTGTATGTCTGAAATGTTTTCAAAATTCACTCCATCTTCCCTACTTCTGCTAACTTTTCTGTTCATCCCATACTTTGCCTGACCTAGACCAGGCGTGTTTTTCCCTCCCTACTTAGTCTCTCCTTTCCATGATCCATATTCCTTTGAAATAATCTTCTTGAACTTCTTGTCACAGCTCTACTTGAAACTTAGAATTATTCTCTTAGCTACAGTATAAAGTCCAAATTACCTTGGCCAAGCATTAAAGCACTGTTGGCTTGTATTTCTAAAAATATATTGTCCATAAAATACAATTTTTTGGTTAATTAGCTGTCATAGTTAATTTTATGTGTCACTTTGGCTAGGTCATGTTACCCAGATATTTGCTCAAACATGATTCTAGATTTTTCTATGAAGGTATTTTAAAATAAGTATTAACATTTAAATCAGTAGACTTTGAGCAAAGCAGATTATTCTCTGTAATGCTGATGGTTCTCATTTAATCAGTTGAAGGTCTTAGGAGAATAAAGAATGACCTTCCAGAATTTTAAAAAAAAAAAAAAATCTGCTAGCAAACTGCCTTTGATCTCAAACTGCAATACAGCAGCTCTTACCTGGGTCTACAGCCTGCCAGCCTCCCCCATATATTTCAAACTTTCCAGCCTCCACGATTTTGTCAAATTACCCCTAANAAAAAAAAAAAAAAATCTGCTAGCAAACTGCCTTTGATCTCAAACTGCAATACAGCAGCTCTTACCTGGGTCTACAGCCTGCCAGCCTCCCCCATATATTTCAAACTTTCCAGCCTCCACGATTTTGTCAAATTACCCCTAATAAATCAATCAATCTCTATCTCTCTCTTTGCTCCTCTTACCATAATGGTTTCATTTCTCAGAGAACTATGTATTCAGTTCAGTTGCTTTTTGCGACCCCATGAATTGCAGCAGGCCTCCCTGTCCATCACCAACTCCCGGAGTTCACTCAAACTCGTGTTCATTGAGTCGATGATGCCATCCAGCCATCTCATCCTCTGTTGTCCCCTTCTCCTCCTGCCCCCAATCCCCCCCAGCATCAGCATCTTTTCCAACGAGTTAACTCTTCACATGAGGTGGCCAAAGTACTGGGGTTTCAGCTTTAGCATCATTCCTTCCAAAGAACACCCAGGACTGATCTCCTTTAGGATGGACTGGTTGGATCTCCTTGCAGTCCAAGGGACTCTCAAGAGTCTTCTCCAACACCACAGTTCAAAACCATCAATTCTTTGGTGCTCAGCTTTCTTCACAGTCCAACTCTCACATCCATACATGACCACAGGAAAAACCATAGCCTTGACTAGACGGACCTTTGTTGGCAAAGTAATGTCTCTGTTTTTCAATATGCTGTCTAGGTTGGTCATAACTTTCCTTCCAAGGAGTAAGCATTTTTTAATTTCATGGCTGCAATCACCATCTGCAGTGATTTTGGAGCCCCCAAAATAAAGTCTGACACTGTTTCCACTGTTTCCCCATCTATTTGCCATGAAGTGATGGCACCAGATGCCATGATCTTTAATTCAAAAAAAGATTCAGCTGACAAATGCTTTCGGGTAATGCTACTGTGAACAAGAAAAAACACACTTTTGAATAGTGAGTCTTCTAAAATCTAATAACATTCTTGTGTATACCCTAAAGCATTAAGTCATGCTACTTTGGGCCCTCAAAATGTGGAAGAAGAAAAACATTTCAATGATAAGCTGGTTGTAATTTAAACCAGCTGGGGAAAAGAGAACTCTTAGGGAGAGAACACTTACTAACAAAGCTAACTGCCTGGTTATGGATGCTGAGGCTCCACCTTCAGGCAAAGCTCAGATGCTAGAGGTCTAGACAATGCATTTAATTGTTCTACATGATAAATGAATTGGAAACTCAGAGTTGTCTTTTGCTGTCAATGTGGAGGATTTAAGAACCTTTGGACCTGTGTGTCTAAATGAACACAACTGGGGCAGACCTGGGATTAGAATGTGACTCCTATGCCAGGCTGACATCAAAGCTGAGGATGCAGACTAAATGTGGAAGAAGAGGCGAAGTCACAGGTGAAAAGAAAGACTAGAGATAGAAAAAGAGTTGGAAAGGCAAGTCTTGGAGGAGGGTATCATTTACAAGGTGAATACAAGAAAAGAGAGAGGGGATTCAATACCTCTGAGATGAGAGAGAAGAAAAAGGGCACAACAGGGAGGAGGGAAGCTGGAGGAAGGTTAAACTCTTCATCTTCTTAGGTGAGTGGAAGGCTTAGCGAGAAGGAGAGCAGGCTTCCGACTCAGGGCTGTGATATGACCCTGGCTCTTACTATTCATTTAACTAAGACAAGTTACTTTCCTCCACTGTACTGAGGTAAAGCATGGCAATATAGAAAGAAATCAGTGAGGATTTATTATCATTACATTGCTGCTATAGTGAAGCTCTAGCCTTATTTATTTAACAAAGTTTATGTAACACTTACTATTTATTAATATGTGCCAAGTACTGTTCAACAAGCTTGGCAATATCCTTGACAAGCATCATCAGAGCAACCCTATCAGGTAGATGTGATTATTAGATTCCATTTTACTGATGAGTACATTGGGCCAAAGAGGTCAAGTATCTTTCTGAAGGTGATAGGTGGTATACAAGTTAGATAAAATGTTCATTTCTAGATGTGTTAGAAGCAAGCATCTTTATCCTCAACCAGAGGCTCAGTAGACTGTACCATTAGCTGTGTACTCTAGTAAGTAAACTGAAACCAGAGAGGTCAAGTCTCTTTCTACACACACACACACGTTAAAGATATTAAGCAAAATTATTATAACAGTCTCTAACACGACGTCTAAAAGTCAAAATGCAATTAGGGATTCTGTAGTATATCTCTGGCATTCTGTGAGCAGAAATCCTCTTATAATATTAAGTCTGCTGTCCAATTTTTAGCAGTTACATAAGTTTCTAGAAATCCACAATAGGTAAAAATAAATACTTTCTACTCTGCTAACACATAAAAAAATAAAGTTTATGTTTTAGGATGAAGCATATGCTCAAATTACCTTCAAAATGTGGTACCTAAATATGGTTTACCTGTATGTAAATTCACCCATGCAGGAATCAAAAAAGACTACACAACAAATTAAGACATTATTAAAAATTTCAGTGGTTGTAATCCTCATTTCTTATTCCACTTTGAAAGTTACAAGTACTTCCACATACACACACCTATTCTGACTGATCCTATGGTGGGCAGTGGCCCTGGGACACAGCTGCAGGGCACAGCTTTGGAATCAGGAAGTTAGGTTTGATGCTTCTTCTCCTTGATGCTGACTGCTATACAACATTGAAAACTTTTAAAAATACTTCATGACTACATTTTTTTCTCAACTCCAAAATGAAGAGAACAATGACTGCACCAAGTTTTATATGATTCCGTTCAGTCACTCAGTCATGTCCAACTCTTGCAACCCCATGGACTGCAGCATGGCAGGCTTCCCTGTCCATCAATTAAAATAATGCATTTAAAAGTTTTCAATATCCAGCCTGTCTCCTTTCAGGAAGAGGAGCAAACTACCATCTACTGGGAGTTAAGTCCTCCTGTTCCATCTCAGCCCACCCCACTCAGTGATAATAAAATCACCATCCACATTGTTCATATGCTTGTAAAGAACTGTTGTGATCCTGAAATTTTATTACTTGTGGGAAGGAAAATGACTACTTCACAATGAGTTTTCCTAGTACTATGTCTTGATGTCTCTAAACCTCTCTCCTTCAAACTGAGATAAAAAATTCAGTTTCATTTAGAAAGGCCATAGGTTGGAATTTTATATCAAAGGGGCCTTTAATACCTCACATTCATGTGGCAGATCCAGGACTATTTGGATGGTATCTTTAAAATTTTCTTGAGGGCTAAATGCCAGGCAGTATCCTAGATTGGATATTAGAACAGAAAAAGGGCATCAATGGAAAAAGTAGTAAAATATGAAGAAAGTCTAGAGTCTGATTACTACAGTTAATTTTTCACTTCTCACAAACATACCATTGTTATTCAAGACAACAATGTTAGGGGAAATTGGATGAGAAGTATATAGAAACTCTCAGTTCTATCTGGGCCACTTTTTCTGTCTAAAATTATATCAAAAATTAAAGGAGCCTAGATAGCAAATTAAAAAGCAGAGACATTACTTTGCCAACAAAGGTCCGTCTAGCCAAGGCTATGGTTTTTCCATTGGTCATGTATGGATGTGAGAGTTGGACTGTGAAGAAAGCTGAGTACTGAAGAATTGATGCTTTTGAACTGTGGTATTGGAGAAGACTCCTGAGAGTCCCTTGGACTGCAAGGAGATCCAACCAGTCCATCCTAAAGGAGATCAGTTCTGGGTGTTCATTAGAAGGACTGATGTTAAAGCTGAAACTCCAATACTTTGGCCACCTCATGTGAAGAGTTGACTCATTGGAAAAGACCCTGATGAAGGGGACGACTGAGAATGAGATGGCTGGATGGCATCACCGACTCAATGGACACGAGTTTGAGTGAACTCTGGGAGTTGGTGATGGACAGAGAGGCCTGGCATGCTGTGATTCATGGGGTTGCAAAGAGTCGGACATGACAGTGACTGAACTGAACTTTCTTACTGTTGGAAGAGGGAGCTGCAAGTATCAAAAGGGGAAAGACTACAATGTGATGTCATCCATGGTGCTGGACCTGCAGCCACAGGAATTTGTTCAAGGAATACCATGACATGCTCATCTTAACCATGGAAAAATATCTGGTGTTGTTCTGAGGGCAGCTGATCAAAGGCTGTGATGAGGTTTCCTGGAACTTTTGCCTCTACCAGCATCTGAGTGTGCTGGGCACACTTAGGGGGCTGCCTGAATCCCACATGCAAATTTGGGTTAAGTTGGCCAGAAACACCACATTCAGGCCCAGAATCCCAGCTGTCTGAAAGTGAGGGGAGACTTCAAGGGCTGTGCCTCATCAGCTGTCAGTGATGGAGAGGTGGGAATATGGTCAGTCACCAAAGAAATAGAGAAAGGGAGGTACAATGTGTGGGCTGAGTTCATCTGATCAGGAATTTACCTATGAGCAGAAAATGTGTGCCAGTAAGCCCCAAGGAATTCGATGGCTAAGGGGAAAAGAGCAGGCTCTTAAGGAACTGAACTAGCCAATCCTCCAAAAAGTCCTTACTGATGACTGAAAGTCAGAAGGCTCACTGCATAAGCCAAAACCCCAAACTGGTGATCATAGAATCAGCACAGTTTATACAGAGAGAGGACTTGGGATTCTCAGTATCCTTCCCAATACATCATGAGACCTTTATCCTACCCCAAACTCACCCAAAGCCATTGTATGAACTCAAAAACATCTCACCTCTTTGGACCTCAGGTTGCTTATCTGTACAAGAATATTAGTCTTCTTGATCCCTGAGGTCCCTTCTAACAGGGATACCCTATGGTCTGTGCTTGATACATATATTTGTGAGAGCATGAAAAGTCATGTCAGTAATATATTCTGAGAGTCTGCCCTGGGAATCTGGACACAGGTGATAGAGCCATGGTTCAAACAGGCAAAAGTCCTACTCTCATGGAGCCTTTATTCCAATTAAAACACACACACACACACACACACCAAACAAATAAGTACATATACAGTGTAATGCCAGGAAGAAAAATAAAAAACAGGGAAAGGTATGGGTTATTTTTGTTTCAGCACCCAAGGAAGGCCACTTTGAAAGGTAACATTTTAGCAGAAATGTGAATAAAGTGAGGGAGCAAACTATGCAAACATTTAAGGAAGGTAATTCTGAGAAGAGAGAAAGAATAATGTGGCCAAAAACTCTAACGTACAAGACGAGTTGGAATACTCAAGGCTGGTATGGCTGGTGCAGAGAGCAAAAGAGTGGAGCGAGGAGTTAGGAGGCTACTAGTGCAGGCAAGAAATGACAGTAATTTGAACTAGGAGCACAGAAATGATAACTTTATATGCCAGCCACTTTTTTAGTACTTGTCTTAACTCATCTAATCCTCACACAACCCTGTGAGATTGGTACTTTATTAACAGATGAACAGGAAGAAAGATTAAGGAATTTGATCAAGGTTACACCCCAAGTGAATAGAGGAGGCAAGAGCCAATGGAACGGGCAGCCTAAGGCTGGTAAAGTGAAAGTGAAAGTCGCTCAGTTGTGTCCAACTCTTTGCAACCCCATGAACTATACAGTCCAGGGAATTTTCCAGGCCAGAATACTGAAGTGGGTAGCCTTTCCCTTCTTCAGGGGATCGTCCTAACCCAGGGATTGAACCCAGGTCTCCCATATTGCAGGCAGATTTTTTACCAGTTGAGCCACAAGGTAAGAAGAGCTCAAAAGCAGGAAGCTCAAATTTTGCAGGAAGGTTTAACAGGACTTACTCTGGGATTAGATCTGGGGAGTGGGATAAAGAAATGACTCAATCTTTTCCAACCTGCAAATACTTATTTGTGCAAACACTTCTCTGGGGTGATAGAAGAGAGAAAGCAATCAGTTCTTTGTGGCTGTGAGAAAGAGTCAACTAGGCATGTAACAAAGGGGTAGCCACACCAGCTGCCACCTTAGAAAGGGATTCAGTTTCATTGCAATGGGCAATCTCCATTGCAGAACTCTATACATACACAAGACTTGACTGGCAGCTTCAAGGGCAGGGCCCTGCCTCCTGCCACTATACAGATCTAAACCACATATAATAGAGGTACACACCTGCAAGCATTGGATCAGTCACTGCTGAGCGTGAAACAGTCCTTTATCATACAAAGATGTCTTGTTAATTGTTGGTTTCCAATGTTATCAAAAGCCAAAGAAAGATATAAATCTAAGTGATGAATCTTGCTATATAAAAAGGATTTTTAAAGACTCTGTTCTTATGGGGGAAAAAAAGAAAGAAAAGAAAATACAAGGCACCACACTGTACACCTGGAAGTGCTTTCCCTGAACTCTTGGGTATCAGCAGAAAATGCAATAAAATTCCTCAAAGCAGATAAATGGCTCAGTGTCAGCAAAAAGCATGGATGGTAAAGAGATTTCATCTTGAATGCCATCTCCAAGGCTTGTTAGTGGCTGCCTAGCAGTTCAGTGATAAAGCAACATGATCAATAGTGATGTCTGCCAAGGTATAGAAAGAAGAATGGATACATGCATCTCAAGTATTTCCATCTTTTTTCCATAGGGAGAATTCTAACTTCTGAAGCTATTCAAAAGTATGGACTTAATTTTCCTATCACTGAAGTACATGTCTAAGGGAAGCTGCTGGGTTAGTCATCATTAGTACCTCCTGTGACTTCATCGGCAGGGGGTAGGCATATGGGGTGATTCTTTATACTTTTATGCATTGCCTGAATTTGCACAATCTTATGTTATTTTTGTAATGATAAAAACTCATTTTATTTTAAAATTAAGTATTTTGAGGATAAAGCACTCTCTTAGTGTTAAGTCTGAGTTAGAAAGATTATAGGGACAATAATCCCTCTCTTAATTTAGTACCCCTTGTGTCAAGTTTTTTTTAACATTTTACCTCTAAGACTTTTCATGAAATAAAATTCCATTCACAGGGTAGAGTACCCTAAAATCAGATCTGTAAGAGACAGATCATTATCATTATCAGTTTAAAAAGGTAGACAGGGATGAGAGAGATGGGAGAGAAAGTACAAATCAGAAATCAGGAAGAGAAAAGAGGACAAAAGGTAGAACTTTTGCAAGGGAACTTTAAGAGAAGGACAGAAAGCTAAGAGACTATCACATCAGACCTAGATGCCCCTCCAGTTTGGCGAGAAGGGTAGGAGTGAGAGGCCTAGAGTCGTGTGTGAAGGTCTCTGGGCAGCACTATGGCCAGCACACCCCCGAACACAGAGGTTCTCTGAGCCACGGTCAGGCTCCAGAGAAGGGAACCCTGGGTCTGCTCCATTACTGGATGTGTGACCTTGGCTGAGTCACTTAATCTCTTCGTGCCTGTTTCCTCACTGGTAAAATGGGGGTCATGATTACATCTACATCAAAGGGTTGCTATGAGGACTGAATGAGTCTGTCCAGGTAAAATGCTTAGAACAGTGCCTGGTACACAGGAAGTAAAATAAATGCCCAAAGCATTTAGGCTTGTTAAAAACAACAACAAAAAATAACTTTAGAAATAACTAAAATCAGTAAATTAAGAGTCTCCAAAGCTTTTTCCATCTCAAACATCAAAAATGCTTTTGTTTCTGTGGTTAGGGTGGGACCTAGGGGACAGATCAACATTGTCACAAAATAATAGTCTGAACAATTAAACGAAGCAGACATTTGAAAATCACTAAGGGGCATATTATTTGCAGCAAAACTAAATGAATAAATGTAACAAAGGGGTAGCCACACCAGCTGCCACCTTAGAAAGGGATTCAGTTTCATTGCAATGGGCAATCTCCATTGCAGAACTCTATACATACACAAGACTTGACTGGCAGCTTCAAGGGCAGGGCCCTGCCTCCTGCCACTATACAGATCTAAACCACATATAATAGAGGTACACACCTGCAAGCATTGGATCAGTCACTGCTGAGCGTGAAACAGTCCTTTATCATACAAAGATGTCTTGTTAATTGTTGGTTTCCAATGTTATCAAAAGCCAAAGAAAGATATAAATCTAAGTGATGAATCTTGCTATATAAAAAGGATTTTTAAAGACTCTGTTCTTATGGGGGAAAAAAAGAAAGAAAAGAAAATACAAGGCACCACACTGTACACCTGGAAGTGCTTTCCCTGAACTCTTGGGTATCAGCAGAAAATGCAATAAAATTCCTCAAAGCAGATAAATGGCTCAGTGTCAGCAAAAAGCATGGATGGTAAAGAGATTTCATCTTGAATGCCATCTCCAAGGCTTGTTAGTGGCTGCCTAGCAGTTCAGTGATAAAGCAACATGATCAATAGTGATGTCTGCCAAGGTATAGAAAGAAGAATGGATACATGCATCTCAAGTATTTCCATCTTTTTTCCATAGGGAGAATTCTAACTTCTGAAGCTATTCAAAAGTATGGACTTAATTTTCCTATCACTGAAGTACATGTCTAAGGGAAGCTGCTGGGTTAGTCATCATTAGTACCTCCTGTGACTTCATCGGCAGGGGGTAGGCATATGGGGTGATTCTTTATACTTTTATGCATTGCCTGAATTTGCACAATCTTATGTTATTTTTGTAATGATAAAAACTCATTTTATTTTAAAATTAAGTATTTTGAGGATAAAGCACTCTCTTAGTGTTAAGTCTAAGTTAGAAAGATTATAGGGACAATAATCCCTCTCTTAATTTAGTACCCCTTGTGTCAAGTTTTTTTTAACATTTTACCTCTAAGACTTTTCATGAAATAAAATTCCATTCACAGGGTAGAGTACCCTAAAATCAGATCTGTAAGAGACAGATCATTATCATTATCAGTTTAAAAAGGTAGACAGGGATGAGAGAGATGGGAGAGAAAGTACAAATCAGAAATCAGGAAGAGAAAAGAGGACAAAAGGTAGAACTTTTGCAAGGGAACTTTAAGAGAAGGACAGAAAGCTAAGAGACTATCACATCAGACCTAGATGCCCCTCCAGTTTGGCGAGAAGGGTAGGAGTGAGAGGCCTAGAGTCGTGTGTGAAGGTCTCTGGGCAGCACTATGGCCAGCACACCCCCGAACACAGAGGTTCTCTGAGCCACGGTCAGGCTCCAGAGAAGGGAACCCTGGGTCTGCTCCATTACTGGATGTGTGACCTTGGCTGAGTCACTTAATCTCTTCGTGCCTGTTTCCTCACTGGTAAAATGGGGGTCATGATTACATCTACATCAAAGGGTTGCTATGAGGACTGAATGAGTCTGTCCAGGTAAAATGCTTAGAACAGTGCCTGGTACACAGGAAGTAAAATAAATGCCCAAAGCATTTAGGCTTGTTAAAAACAACAACAAAAAATAACTTTAGAAATAACTAAAATCAGTAAATTAAGAGTCTCCAAAGCTTTTTCCATCTCAAACATCAAAAATGCTTTTGTTTCTGTGGTTAGGGTGGGACCTAGGGGACAGATCAACATTGTCACAAAATAATAGTCTGAACAATTAAACGAAGCAGACATTTGAAAATCACTAAGGGGCATATTATTTGCAGCAAAACTAAATGAATAAATATCCTATTGAAACCCTCAAAAATTCTAGTAAGTAAAACAGAGTAGGAAGAATTTAATTGTACATTAACCATTATCACTAAATTAAGACACGTGAAACAATATTTCTTTTAGTTTGCTGTCCTAAGTATTCTAGGTTAGTAAACACATGAAACCATATTGATAATACTTTTCATAAGTTTATTCATTACTTGTGCTTAATCTTATTTTTTCCATAATTCCTACAGGTTTTTAAACCATCTATCTCCTAATAAAATAGGGTTTTTAAAACAACACTCATGAATCAGTTCAGTTCAGTTCAGTTCAGTCGCTCAGTCGTGTCCAACTCTTCATGACCCCATGAATTGCAGCACGCCAGGTCTCCCTGTCCATCACCAACTCCCGGAGTTCACTCAGACTCACGTCCATCAAGGCAGTAATGCCATCCAGCTATCTCATCCTCTGTCGTCCCCTTCTCCTCCTGCCCCCAATCCCTCCCGGCATCAGAGTCTTTTACAATGAGTCAACTCTTCACATGAGGTGGCCAAAGTACTAGAGTTTCAGTTTTAGCATCATTCCTTTCAAAGAAATCCCAGGGTTGATCTCCTTCAGAATGGACTGGTTGGATCTCCTTGCAGTCCATAGGGCATGGCTAGACTTAAACAGATGTTGAAGCCAACCTTTCTGAATGTTAACTAATGCAATATGGCTTTTAATCTTTTGGGGTTTTTAGATTTTTTAAATATAATTCTACAGACAAAGACTTTTACCAGGGCACCTCTGGAACATTATTTATGCTATTCTTCTTGAGGCATAAAATAAGGGCATGGCTAGACTTAAACAGATGTTGAAGCCAACCTTTCTGAATGTTAACTAATGCAATATGGCTTTTAATCTTTTGGGGTTTTTAGATTTTTTAAATATAATTCTACAGACAAAGACTTTTACCAGGGCACCTCTGGAACATTATTTATGCTATTCTTCTTGAGGCATAAAATATAAGAAAATATACTAGAAACTCCCCTCACTTCACTGTTGGCGCTGATTCCAAATCCATCTTTCTGCCAATAGATCAGCTCCACCTTGATAGAAAGAAGCCTGGTCTTGTGTTATGGTGATCTGGGCTCAGATCTTAGGTCCATCATCTTTATACCATGATCATTACATGAGGTTTCATTAGCTGTGTGAATCCAAACAAGTTCTTCAGCTTTCCTCAACCCTATTTTTCTTTAATAGAGTTTTCTTTATGTTAAATAGAAAACAAAGTAAAACCTAGTACTTGTGACAATTAATATGAATTAATATATACAGATAAGACTGATGTTAAGACAGCATATCCTCTCCTCCTCCCACCCCAACCTCTTGCGAAAAAAACAAAAACAAAAAACTTAACAGGCTGAAGAAGGATGAGAAAACACTGAGCCGGGAGAGTTCAAGAGGAAATAAAGTACAGCCATAGATAAAGGAGCCTACTCTTTCTTCCTTCCACTCAGGAATCACAAGCTTTGAGGATGCCGAGGATGCCAAGCATCTAAGAAATATGGCGAGTTTGGAAAGGTTGGCTGTTTTCCCTTTCCCTCCCATTTCTCCAGTCTCTCACTGCTTTTCTCTCACCTTCCTCTGCTTGCCTACAACTAGGCTTCCTCTCATCCCTTCCTTTCCTTCCCTCCTCCTCATTTTGGGAAGAAGTTGTCTTCCATTGCAGATCACTTCTCTTTGGAGACTAAAGCAGATCCACAGTTGAGATCAGAGGAAGGGAATGAAAATCCTGGAGGCTTTGCCAGGCTGCAGGGAGAGGCAGCAGAAACCTCTGAGTCAGTGAGAACTCAGTCACACTTCAAACGGAGCAGGATTCAACACATTGAAATAAGTCAGTGGTAAATTGTTACACGTGCTGGGGGAACCTAAGTCAGGGAGGTAAAGTCACTCTACCCAGAAGTCAGGAAATTGCAGCTAAAGCACAAATGCCTGCAGCTCCCAAACTGAGATGGACAGCAGGTTATGGAGCCTGATGGAGCCACTGCCAAGAGCACTGCATGTACCCACACTGGCCAGCATCCACCACAGCCAGAGAAGAATGCTTACATCCCTTTCTTCCAAACATCATGTAAGAACTGTCTTTACCATGCTAGCAAGTGTAGTTCTCAGGCTTGAACTACATATCATAGTTGGAACACTATGATAGAGCAGAGACCACAAAGGGAGAAGGCGTGGTGTTCAAGGCCAAGAAACAACAGCGGGCCTAAACCCACATTATGTTATTCTAGCTATTTGTTGGTTGGTTTGTGTGTTGATGGCTTAGCCAAAAGAATCAAGAGGTCAGGAAGCCAAAGTAACAAAATCTTCACCTTGGCTGGAATGTTCCTTGTATCAGTACTAAAGGACTGATTTTTTTTTTTTTTTTTTTTAAGAATTTTACAATTGCCTTATATATAATGAATCTAGGAATGGGGACTTTTTCTTGGGTGATACAGTTTTTGAAATTCATTTTTAAAAATTTTAGCCAGCGTCTAGTTAGGTTCTGTTCCCATTCATAGTGAAAGGTTGGGATGGGAAATGCTGTTTATTTTATATCCTATAGTTAAGCAGCTTTCAAGAGGAACTGACAGTCAATTCAGCACTGACACCTAAAGTTGTGAGCCAAAGCTCTTCTAGAAAATCTGGAAATTATTTATCTTCTTTACTGATCAATGAACGTGAACGTGAACATGAAGTCGCTCAGTCATGTCCGACTCTTTGCGACCCCATGGACTGTAGCCTACCAGGCTCCTCTGTCCATGGGATTTTCCAGGCAAGAGTACTGGAGTGGATTGCCAATTTCCTTCTCCAAGGGATCTTCCCAACCCAGGGATCAAACCCAGGTCTCCCGCATTGTAGACAGAGGCTTTACCCTCTGAGCCACCAGGGAAGTCTCTGATCAATATACAAACAGAAAGCCAAGCAGTTAAAAATGAGTACCTAAAAAAGGAAGCTCACAATCGCTCATATTGAAAGTAATATGAATTGCTTCTGCAGATCTTTGAAATTATCTTTTACTCAACAGTTTACTCAACCAACTTTAACAGTTTTTAAAAGTAGGTCAAATCATCATTGAGATTCATCAATTCATCTCACTAATACAAAGGCATTTAATTAGTCCTTAGAAACAGATGGAGAATATACAGTTGTTAACACTCTTTAATGTCCTCTTTCCTCACATTCTATTTTATTTTTATATGTGCTAATAGGAATTCTACAGCTTTCAAGATGGGTTGATATCTCCATATTAGTCCCCAGTTTAACTGTTGGAATGAGGAATATGATCATATCGCTAAACACATCTGAGAGAAGAAAATTTTCTTTAAACATACCCCAGAACAAGACAGTCGTTATGAAAGATATCAATACATCTTAACACATCATAATTATTTCAAAACCCCACTATAAACAAAGTTTAAAAAGAAGTGGCAGATTGGGAGAAAATGTTCACAACATAAATAACAAACACTATCATGAGTTCAATTTTTAATTACTACAAATTAAAAAATGATAACAAAATATTAAAAAGGGGTACAACAAGAAAACAGGAAACTCCCAGAAAAGCCCAAAGGACAAATAAACATGTGAAAATGTGATTAATATTATGAAGTAGGGAGATGTAAAATAAGTAATTTGAATTTCATCCAGTTTGGGAAAAAATATAAAAATACACAATACAGAGGCCTACTATAGATGTAGAAAAATAAGGTGTTTTGTTTGTTTTTTTTTTTGGTTGAGGCTGTATAAATGAGAACATTCTGAAAGGCAATTTCTCAGTGTCTATTAATATTTTAATTGTATGTGATTTGTCAGTATCTGCTAATATTTTAATTGTATACTCATTCTGACCAGGAATTGCACTTTTATTTACATACTTAGACACATTTGCAAGGAGACTTCATTTCAGTATTCTTTGTAACAACTAAAGAAAACAGTAACAAATACCCCTCAGCAGGGGAATGGTTAAATTAATACAAAACCAACAGTATACAGGATGAAAAAGGAGTTAGACCTAGGAGACAAAGTTGAGTTTTTCAAAAAATTGTGAACAATCCATATGACATCATGCCTTTTGTATTTAAATGTGGAAAATAGCACTTAGTTTTCTATGCCTTTTTTAAAAAAATAGAGAAATGACAAAGATGACACTGATTTTTGACAGACAAAATAACTCAGGTCAAAGGGATCTGGGAGGGAGGGTTGGTAACAGGGAATATTCCTTTTTATCTATTCCAGTCAAAATTTTCACAAGGACACAGGAGCCATGTATTACTTTTGTAATTAAAAATAATTTCTACAAATTATCAAACAGAAAATAAAAGAACAAACATTAACATTTCTACACTCACCAAACAGAAACATTTATCTGATTCTCTAATTCTATCCCCTTAGTGCCCAGCAATTTCCTATTTAATAGCCCAGCTTATGTGTAATTTCATTTACAAAGCCTTTTTTGGCAGATCTCTAATCAGAGATATTCAGCTCTCAAATCCATGTTCCTTTCTCTAATATGGCTTTTAACCCGTTGCATTATATAACAATCAATTCACTCCTTCATTTTTCCCAAAACAGTGAGCTTTTCAAGGGTAAGGAATCTGAATCCATGGTCTCTAACATGAGGTCTGTCTGGTCCAGGAAAAAAAGAATAAATGTCAGTGTTTAGATTTCCTCTTTGCTGAAATATAACTAGAAGCAGCCCTCATCTTTCTAAACTCCTAATAAGATTTAACTCAAGTCATACTTCTCTTCTTTATTGAACTCACTTAACTTTCTAATCAGAACTAGGGGTATAAAGGTTTAAGTTTATTTCCCCTTCTTACCTAATTTTTTGATCACATTCTACTTTCACTCTCCTACTTAATCTTACTGAATTAAGACAGAATATTGTATAATGTGGTCAAGAGAGTGAGATAATCCTTAAAGACCATCACCAAGCCATGTGAATCTAAACCCCCCACATCTATGACAGTGTCTCTCATGTAGTATGTGCTTAGTGAATGAATGATTGTAAATTACAATAATGATGCTCAATTAACTATAGCCGCAAAGTCACCACAGGCCTCAGATTCTCAAAGAAGTGTTCCCTGATTCTCAGTCCACACCAATACCCCCAAAATGAGATCCTATGAATGAACTAAGAACTCCTCTATGGATAATATAAAAATTACACATTCCATGGACTATAATAAGTGTACCTTTTAGGGACACATAGTAAAAAGGGACCCCCACCTAGACTCTGAAAAGTTTCATTTTATATTATTTACAATTTAAGCAGTACAGTATAGTAGTTAAAGTGATGAGTTCAAGAGTCAAATATCTGACTTTGAATCCTGGCTTCTCCACTTACTGGGTCATCTTATTTGGAGGGAGCTACTTACTTGCTCTGCCCTTTTTTTAATCATTTGTAGGGGAAAAAAAAAATGAGAATCAGAGCATCTATCTCAAGGGCTGCTAGGCAATATTGTAGACAAAGTATCTAGAATAGGTAACCTCACAACTATTTCAATGAGACCAACTATTATTGTTCCTATTGTTTCCTGGTTTTCTGTCTCACAGCAGAACAACAACAGAATATCAGAAGAAGACTAAATATGTAACATAAATCAAACACTAAGGATAGAAAAGAAATTTCTAGCATCATAAAGCCTATTTATTTGTGGTCCTGTATAGATCCACATTCATCTATAGTCCTAGGAGTGCTGACAAAATTACAACCAGGTATACACTACTGCCCACATTAATGCACAAGACAAAACATCTAGGATTCTGCTTGCACTATTTGAAAAGAGAGGGTAGTGTGCATGACAGTTTTTAAATATGTATTTGAGTGACTATGATAATAATATCCCTTAGGAAGAAACTTCCATTTGCTGAGGAAATGTTTAAATCATTCTAATAGAGGTAGCTTAGTTGCTATAGGTCATGGGTTTCAGCTGGTCCCCAGAGTAATAGCAAATCAAACAAGCCTCCTCTCCATGACAGAATGAGAAAGCTGCTCCTGGCTGGGATCAGGATGTGAGTGGGATGACAGCTGGTGACAGGAGCAAGAAAACAGAAAAGTGAACAGGATGGTGGACCAGAGAGGAGCTTCTCCTGAGACTGTCTCAGTATTCAGTAAAGTCCAGAAAATTCAGACATGTTCTGCAGCTGAATGTCTTCTGGAAACCGGTAAAGGCTTCAAGTTATGAAACTGGAAGATAAACCTTAGTGAGTGAGAGTCGCTCAGCCGACTCTTTGTGACCCCATGAACTGTAGCCTGCTAGGCTCCTTTGTCCATGGAATTCTCCAGGCAGGGATAGTGGAGTGGGACTAACCTTTCAACTAAATTCAACAAACAGGAAGTCACTCCCCAAATACTTGATTTGAGATACCATGTGTGATAGAGTTGTGGTAGATCTGCATCCAAAAAAGTGTTCAAATCCCTCAAAAAACGTGTCGGCACATAAGAGTTAAATTACATATATGAGAAAAATTCCTATCCTTAATTAAGACATTAATTTCTTCTTCTGGGAAGGTTCCCATCAGGTAGGAGTAGCAGTCGCTGGATGTAATGTTCCTTTTAGTCTTCATAAGACCTGACTTAGTTCCACATCCTACCTCATACTAGGACCAGAGCTGTGTACATGTTAAGGGGTCTCTGTTTTGTTAACTTGTTTGTTTTTGGCTCTTCCGGGTCTTCGTTGCTGTGTACCGGCCTTCTGCCGCTGCACTGAGCAGGGACTACACTCTAACTGAGGGGCTTGGGCTTCTCGCTGTGGTGTCCTCTCTTGCTGTGGAACACAGGCTGTACAGTGCAGGCTCAGCAGCTGTGGCACAGGGGCTTTGTTGCCTCACAGCTTGTGGAATCGTCCCAGACCAGGGATCGAATTCATGTCCCCTGCATTGGCAGCGGGATTCTTAACCACAGAGAAGTCCCAGTAAGGGTTCTGTGTTTTCTAAGTTATGTGACGATCAAGACCTCTCCATGCATTCTCTTTTATGCTGACTGTGAAACTCAGCAGTACATGAGGCCTCCAAGCCAGTTCTTAGGAGAATGGATTCCACATATGGGAACAGGGTGCCTTTGCCTCTTCTTCTAAAGCTTCTCTCCAGAAACCATCTTAAAGCTACTCCAGACCACTTTGTTTCCAGCCTGCTCTGGGGTTCACATATTGGGAGTTGCAGGGCAGCAGGGGTTGGAGTCAAAAGCCAAGTCCCTGAGTCACCATGTCCCAGCCACCTTTGCCCCTGTCCCCAGTGGTCACTTTGCAATCATCCATCACTGATACTGTGACTCCAGCAGTTGAGCTATTTTCCTGGACATGAAGTAACCAGAGGCTTTTTGATGGGCCACACCTGCAAGGAGCAGATGCTGTTGCTGTTCAAATTCTACACCCAGTAGCCACTTCCTCTCAAAGGCACAAGTCCCATCCGAGGCCAGGCTCCAGCTCTGGCCTCTGAGGTAGTAGAGCATGGGGAGTTCCTCCAGTCTACACAACTTCACTTGCTCCTGGTATGGAAGGCCATTTAAACACTTACTGAGCACTTCCTGTGGATAAGTTATTAATACTTTGCCAGGCAGTTAGCCTATTAGCTCATTAAAGCCCCACAGTAAATCAGAGTAGAGCTCTTGTGCTCATATTGAAGGGAAGGCTGTTGGTCAGGATGCCTTCAGCCCTGCGTTAAAGAATTCCCAATGAGAATGGTTTACATAATTGTGTTGTTGGTTAAAAGGGCAGGCTCTGGAGACAGAATGCTGGTTTTCAAATCCCTGCTTTATTGTCAGGTGTGTGGGCAACTTTGGGTAATGTACTTAAAGCATTTTAAAAAGGCTTCATCTTTCTAAGTTTTAAGATGGGAGAATACTGATATCTTCACCCTAGGATTGCTGCAAGGTTAAAAGGAGATAATGCACGCAAAGCACTTAGAACACAGCCTGGAAAATGTAGGAAGTTTGAGGTGAGGTAAGCCCACGTTGGGGTCAGTGAGAAGCAAGACTTGCCTATTTTTCTGTCCTGTCTTCTTCACTGTGCTTTTAACCTCAAGGGAGCCACGGTATCAGGCATCACACGCAGAAATAACAAAAACATCTGACAACAAAGGAAGAAGAAAGCTGTTTCCTCTCTTGCTTCTCATTTTAAGAAGGAAGAAAGCCATTCCTAGACAACTTTTCCTTTTATTCCTTAGACCACAGCAGAGGCTGTGNAGCCACGGTATCAGGCATCACACGCAGAAATAACAAAAACATCTGACAACAAAGGAAGAAGAAAGCTGTTTCCTCTCTTGCTTCTCATTTTAAGAAGGAAGAAAGCCATTCCTAGACAACTTTTCCTTTTATTCCTTAGACCACAGCAGAGGCTGTGAAAACAAGTGCAGGATTCCCAGACTCTAGTATAATTTCTGCCAGCACAAAAGCTACAAAAGTGAAGATAACTATTGGTTAGGCCAGCAACAAAGTACAGAAACTAATTTTCAAAGTTGTGAAGTTGCTTAAGGTCACCCAGCCAGTCTATGGCAGAGCTGGAACATAACAAGCCTGGACCTTCTGCTGGAGATGCCATCTCCCAGATCACTGCACACAGATTGCTGCCTTTCCAGGGCTACCATGACAAAGCATCACATGTGGGGAGGAACTGAAGCCAACAGAAGATGACTGCTTCACAGTTTTGGAGGCTACATATCCAAGGTCAAGATGTCAGCAGTTTGTTTATTCTGAGGGCTCTGAGGAAGAACCTGTTTCATGCCTCTCCCATAGCTTCCGGTGGTTTGCTGGAAATCTTTAGCATTCAGTAGCTTGTAGAAATATCCCTTTTATTCCTGACTTCATCTTGATATAGTGATCTTGTCTGTATCACATGTCTTAAAACGTCCCCTTGATATAAGAATGTCAGATCAGATGACAGTCTACCCTAATGATGTCATTTTAACTTGATTACCTTATAAAGACCCTCTCTCCTGTGTCATATAACTGTAAATTTCACAAATGAAAACCTATTCTCTACTATCCTCAGTCACCTAGTTACCAGCCCCTGAAGAACTGTTGGTATCAGGTGCCTGTGCATTGTGTATCTTTCTGGAGACTGATTATGCATTTAAATTCTTACATCATATTTTTTTAAACACACATACACACAAAGTGATTCTCATCTCCATATCTGGTTTCATGGCATGCTGAGAAATCTCATGAAATGTCACTGGGCACTGCTTAACATCCTTCCAAAAGAAAAATCTTTCAAATAATAATAAACCACAGCCTTGGTATGGTTAAGACATACCCCACAGTCCTTTATGTTAACGACTGAACTACTGAAAACTTCATTGTAATTCCTATAGAATACTTAAGTAAGTTCTCACCTCTTGACATTTTATTTTGATTCTCTATTTATACTGATTTTAAGTTTCAAAATATAATTGATATACACATAAAAACTGCACACATTTAATGCATACAATGTGGTCAGTTTAACACATGCATAACACCTGTGATATCACCACAATCAAAGCAATAAAGATATCCATCACCTTCAAAAAAGCCATTTGGCAGTCATTCATCTTTAGCTCCTCTCTGAAGTACCTAGAGAACAGAATCCAATGCACATTTCCTATGCTACTTTAACAGATGCTAAAACTCCTTCAACTGAAAGAAGTTAGCTACTTGATGACCATGAGCACTTGGCCTCCAGACCTACTAGAGCTGGTGGATAGATGATAATAACCCCTGTGACACCACCCTGTTACTTCACCATCAGCCCATCAAAGAACTGTACACAAGCTGATCTCATACCCTGCAACTCCCCTCCTTCACCTAGCCTAGCCTTTGAAAATACTTTCCTGAAACCCAACTTTAGTTTAGGCTTTTTGAGAATTAGCTGTCCCAGATTCCTCGTCTGGCACTTTACAATATACACTGCACTTTGCTTCACCACAACCCAGTGTCAGTAGATTGGCTTTACTGCACACGGGCAAGTAGACACAAATTTGGTTCATAAAGAACTATGTGTTAGGGCCTCAACAAATCAATTTGAGAGGGTGACAATTCAATCCATAACAACAGAGGTGGAAACCATATTAAATGTAAACCAAAAATCTTAGCAGAAAATAAGGGAGAGAATGACATCTTTCTATTTATCCAGTTGATAGAAAATTAATTTTAAAATGCTCAGACAAAAAAAAATCCACAAACATAACACAGGGGGAAATATATATATAT
>SJYX01021924.1:341625-352220 GCA_006410675.1 Oreotragus oreotragus
AACATGTATGCTTTAAAGTGAGTGAAAGTCACTCAGACATGTCCAACTCTTTGCAACCCCATGGACTGTAGCCCACCAGGCTCCTCTGTCCACGGGGATTTTCCTGGCAAGAATACTGGTGTGGGTAGCTGTTCCCTCTTCCAGGGGGTCTTCCCAACCCAGGAATTGAACCCAGGTCTCCCACACTACAGGATTCTTTACCATCTGAACCACCAAGGGAAGCCTGAGCATGCTTTAACTCTTATACTAATTCTGCAGGTATAAACTGTACATAATTCTTCTCTATATTCATCATAACTTCTTGTACAGAGCAGTAGCTTCAGTAGGTTCACTCATAAGAACCCATTACTCATTAACAAGTTCACACAAATGAAATAATGTTGAGATGAAGGTGAACAGCCTAAAAATGGGTAGTCAAATTGCCGTCCCTGGCAATTCAGTCTTCCCTGATAGCTCAGCTGGTAAAGAATCTACCTGCAATGCAGGAGTCCCTGGTTCGATTCCTGGGTTGGGAAGATCCCTTGGAAAAGGGATAGGCTACCCACTCCAATATTCTTGGGCTTCCCTGGTGGCTTAGATGGTAAAGAATCTGCCTGCAATGTGGGAGACCTGGGTTCGATCCCTGGGTTGGGAAGATCCCCTGGAGGAGGGCATGGCAACTCACATCAGTATTCTTGCCAGGAGAATCCCCATGGACAGAGGAGTCTGGTGGGCTATAGTCCATGGGGTTGCAAAGAATAGGACACGACTGACCGACTAAGCACAAGAACATTGAAGCAAAGCTACAACTACAGAATTCAGTGGAGAGTAAGAGGGCTCTAAGGACTAAGCAGCAATTCCCATCCTAAAGTGCCACCAAGGCACATGGAAAGATACAAACAATATATATCTGGAATTTCCAGAGGCTCTCTTAGCAAAACGGTACTCTAGCCATAGAGTACCATAAGGCAGTAGGCAAATTAAGTCCATAGGCAAATTTCCAGCAGGACTTCATCTGCATGAAAGTAGAGCCGAGCTCTGAATAAAGGGAGTAGAAATCAAGGGAGAAAGCAATCTCAGATCATATGGGAACACAGCCCTAAGTGCTAAAACCAGAGGAGGACAGGTAAGGGGCACAGGGAGTCAGCAAGCCGTCCTCCATCCACGCTTTCCTCCTGCTCCTTCTATTCCCAATCTCTTTCTCCCACAGCTCTTGAGTCCCTTTTCTTGTTCTCTGTCCCTATTAGTCTGAATTTTCAAGTTTAATTTCCAATCTGAATTCTGTTTATATTTACTCTACCTACATAAAAGAAGAAAGAGAAATTTATTAAAAGTTCAAGTATAAATTACCATAAACCACAATTGTACTAAGCCTGACACTCAAAACTTTTCAAAAATGAAAAATTCAAACTAGGATTCCAAGTAGCAACCTAGCTACCTACTTCTCAGTATTTCCTTACTACATGGGAGGCTGATAGAAATGTTCACACATTCCCATCTTATGAGCAAGAGATCTAATTTTCCTCATAAATGAAAAACTATAAAAAATTCTTACTTATAAATAGGCATGTCAATCAGCCCATCGTAGAAGATATAACCAGCCCAAATCAGAGACAACTTTCCAGTTTTGGCAAGAAAATGCAAACGATACACTTGAAATATTCTGTCTCGAGCCTCAAAGTTCATCTAGTAAAGACAGGTGAGCTCTCAGAAATAAAATTTCTTTCTGCCAAGCTGATGGATTTTTATTAAGGTTTTTCTCCAATGGCATTTTTAAGGCTGAAGATAAATTAATCATTCATTTCTCTTTCAACAAATACAGAAGAAGAGCTCCAGATTTCAGGAAATACACGGATCTGAAAAATGTGGTTATATATTGTGTATTTGCCTCAACACATTTGGAGAGTAATGGATCTCAGGTTACAAGTTTAATTTAAAGTTACACAATTTCTCAAATTTCACAAAGTCAGAAGGAACCACTGTAAAAAAAAAATATATAGATCCAAAATGGCTCCACTGCTAACTGGAACTTGTAGAAGTTAAGTCTCTGAGTTTCCCTTTATTCACTTTTGAAACGAATTTCACAAGCACCTTAACTCAGGTGCTATTTTTGGTTATCTAAGTTGATCTACTTCTCATATATTGGCAGTTATTGGCAGGGGGATCAGGAGAGTCCACGCCAGTCATGATTCTGACCCCAAGACAACTCTCTGGGACACTTATCTATAAACTGAGGAAGGAAGGAGAGAAGCAATGGACAGGGTGCTCTCTCTAGGGTTCCTTAGAGCACGAATACTGTACGGATTACAAATGAGTTGGACATAGAGTAATACAGCAAATCTGCAAAGGGATATGCTAGAAAAACTAGCTTCTTACCAACTGCCCAGAAGGCAAAAGATATGTTTGTAGAATAATGAGAGGCTCCTACAGAGGACATCCTCTCATTTCCAGGAATCTGCAGTGGAGAAGGCATGTCCCCTGAGGGAATAACAGCTCGCAGTACAAAAAAGTAGATTCTAAAGAAGACAGAAGTGGGAGAGTGTGGATAGGTGGAAACAAACATGAAAGGGTGCTGGTTGGAGATGAAAAAGGAAAGTGAGATACACCAGGATGTGTCCATGGAACCAAACACAACTTGAGTTTTCATAAAACCAATGGAGACTTCAAGACCTCATTGGATTTCTTTACATGAGATGATATGCTTAGTCCAGGGAAGCTATCTAATTTGGAGAATTAGGGTTGACCAGAAAAAGGGAGATGTTCTCCCAACTAGCCCTTAATGTTGGTGTTCAATATCAAGGCTTAGGACTATAGACTAAAGAACTATCTGAGTTGCTGGCACTAGCTCTGTTGCTGTTGAGGGGCCAGATGACAAAGGGACACATAGAGCAGAGAATATAGCTACATCACGGACTGTTTCTCAGCCTTTCGGCTAAGATCAAGCATAGCTACTTCATGGAGAGCCTATCTTCCACCACCCACAGAAAACAAGGGCTCAGAGGATACCAGGAGAAGGCACCCTGAGCACAGAAAACCGCATCCTTATATTCCAGCTCAAACAACACTGAAACCATTTCCAGAGGATTTGAGGGTAGGAGACACAGGATGCTGAAGCAAGGATAAAAATGTCTCCATGGTATTATGGCTGACAGGATGTTATGAGAGGAATTCTCAAAAGTCCCAAGCTGACTTTGAAAGGGACTGAAGATCTTGCATGCACTAATATATCTTCATTTATAATATCAGGCTATATGAAAGCTGATTCTTTCCTCCAGTTTTAATTACATCATCAGTGTAGCTTCTCTGGGGAGAACCACACTTGATACCTTTAAGGTATCAAGTGGAGTATCATGGAGGGAGCAGGCAAATAATTATCAGTTGCCAAATTTTTTCCCATAACCTGACCTGTAAGCACTACAATTCATCTCATAACTCCAGGTCACACTAGACTCCTCCCTCTCTTAATACCTACATCTAGTCAAATTTAGTCAGTTCCTTTTTAATAGTCAATGAGTTCAGTTGCTCAATTGTGACTGACTCTTTGTGACCCCAAGGACTGCAGCACACCAGCTTCCCTGTTCATCACCAACTCCTGGAGCTTGCTCAAACTCATGTCCATCGAGTTGGTGATGCCATTCAACCATCTTATCCTCTGTCATCCCCTTCTCCTCCTGCCTTCAATCTTTCCCAGCATCGTGGTCTTTTCCAATGAGTCAGTTCTTCAAATCAGGTAAGCAGGTGGCCAAAGTATTGGAGCTTCAGCATCAGCCCTTCCAATATTCAGAACTGATTTCCCTTAGGACGGACTGGTTGGATCTCCTTGCAGTCCAAGGGACTCTCAAGAGTCTTCAGTTAAGTTCAGTTGCTCAGTTATGTCTGAGTCTTTGCGACCCCATGAATCACAGCACGCCAGGCCTCCCTGTCCATCACCAACTCCCAGAGTTCATTCAAACTCATGTCCATAGCGTTGGTGATGCCATAAGCCATCTCATCCTACATCATACACTTATTGATATTTCTCCCGGCAATCTTGATTCCAGCTTGTGCTCCTTCCAGCCCAGCATTTCTCATGATGTACTCTGCATATAAGTTAAATAAGCAGAGCGACAATATACAGCCTTGATGTACTCTGTTTCCTATTGGGAACCAGTCTGTTGTTCCATGTCCAATTCTAACTGTTGCTTTCTGACCTGCATATAAGTTTCTCAAGAGGCAGGCCAGATGGTCTGGTATAGTGAGTAACAAGTTGGGGCTATAGGTTCCTCATTTATGTATAAGGAAAAGAAAGACCAATTTTCCACAAGACTCTCTGAAGAAAACTTTCCCAAAAGAGTCAGTATACTCTTCCTTGCATCATTACATTATGTATCCTTTTCTGAGACAGTCATTGACAAGAGGGATGAAAATACTTTTGAGTCAAGTCCACCACTAGAGCTGAGGACCATTTTCCAAAGCACATTAGGAGGAAATGGAAATGCTGTCAATTTTTCAAACACAGTGACCATTACGCCAACCAAATGACTCTCTCACACACTTAGGCATTCTGCCTGGAGCTACCCCTTGTAGCTTTGGTGAACAAGATTTCCTCAATCTCACCAGGTTCTTGCCTTTCTCCTCTTGAAGCTCATAGCCCACAACGCCCTGTAGTAGAGTACAGCACTAATTCTAAAGCTACCAATATTCTCCAGAAGAACAGGTTCTGTTAAAGTAGGTGTTAACGCTTGTATCCTCTTCAGTCATCTTTACATCTAAATTTCCTACACTCCACACATAGGATTAACAAACAGGTGCATATCCTTAACCCTGGGTTGAGACTGGGAACTGAAGTACTTTTATCCCCAAAGGTAGTCTCTCCCTGGGGATTCAATCTGGGCTAGACTTGGGGACACACAATATATTGTCCTTCTTCAACATGTCTCCTAGGAAGTTATGTTTGAACTCCTTCCTCCATCACATACAAAGCCTTTGTGCAGAGTATCTCATGCAAATAGATTTCTTACCAGCTTCCTATTAATTTCTCAAAAGTACTCAGACTTACCTGCCCCCAGACATTTCCCTTAGGGAAACCAGTATGCAATGGTGGGATATGATAAGCTTTGGAATGACACAACTTTTGGCACAAACATGCAGTCATCTTAGGTGAATTAGCATATGAATATACAAATGGATTTCACTTCTCTCAGCCTTACTTTTCTCATCTAAAAAATGAATTAATAGGCAACCTCACATGGGCAACTCATTTTGGATAAGTCACTTTACCTCTTTGAGTCTGAAGTTCTCTCCACTGCCAACTGCAGTTCACAGGGAGTATGGCACAGGGCTTCTGTATCAAATGATGGACACAAAGTATCTAAAAGAACGCCTGACCCTCTGTAGGTCCTGGGGAAGTGGTGTTCTCTTCCCAATCTTTGAAAATCCCTCAATCAAGATGGAATGTAATAGGCAAGATGTAACAACAGCTGTAAGTTAATTGTTGATGACATGCTAGTCACAATGCTAAGCTTTTTATACTCAAGATTTTGTTTAATCATCACAAGAACAGCCAACAGCAGTATTAATGTCCTGTCTTTTACAGATGAAGCAACTCAGGCTCAGAAGAGAAGTAGCTAGTATGAAGTTGCCTACCTATCCTTGGAGTCAAGATCCAGATCTAGGACTTTAACTTCAGGGCCTTACTCTTAGTAATCATACCATTAGCCTCAGTAAGATAACTTCATCCACGTCAAAGCAGGTGCAAAAGAAATAATAGCAATGGCAGCTTAGGACTCTTCTATACATACATTTCTAAAGGAGAAAAACTGGTTTATAAAATGGTTCCCTTCAGTGGGTCTTTCCTCTGAAAAGGGAATATAGTTTTCCATTTTACCTTTTTTTCTTTTTAAAATATAACTAACTGTCCTTGAGCCACTTGCCAGAATATTCCCTAAAAACATTCTCTTCTCAAGCTGCATGACCTTAAATAAGTTGACAGGATCCCCAAACTGCATCTCTTCATCACTAACGTTGGATTCTAACAGCATTTTCCTCACAGAAGTTTTACGACTGTTACATAATAACATATTTGTAAAACATTTCATCAGCATATAATACATTCCCAATGAATAATAACTTACTTGTGACGCAAATGTTGCCTGGAGTTGCTAGGTCTCTTAAAATCTAGGTATGATTCACAAAAACTCACTCTTTCATAGCAGAAGTCTCATGTTCTGGTTGAGTCGCTAAGTCATGCCTGACTCTTCTGCAGCCCCATGGGCTTCAGGCTCCTCTGTCCTATGGATTTCCTACGCAAGTCTCATGACCTCCTATTATTTTTTCAGACTCTTAGGAGGGCAAGGAAAGTTTGCATTCTTATTACTTCTGGCTCCAAATTCTTATCAAGCTAGCTCAGTTTGTGAGTTGTTTTGTGTCTCAGGCATTTTATGACTATTCCCAATTTCAACTACTAGGCATGGGCTTCCCAAGGTGGTGCTAGTGGTAAAGAACACGCCTGCCAAGGCAGGAGACTTAAGAGATGTGGGTTCGATCCCTGGGTCAGGAAGATCCCCTGGAGGAGGGCATAGCCACCCACTCTAGTATTCTTGCCTGGAGAATCCCATGGATAGAGGAGTCATAGGTCACAAAGAGTCAGATATGACTGAGGTGACTTAGTAGGCATGCAGGCATGGGGCTAGTTCTTTCAATTGATTAGCAACCTTTTTTTTTTTTTTTTTTTACATTCTATATCTCTTTCCACACGCACAGAGCCACTGAACCCGCCACTTAGACAAGTCTTTTTACTGTGAGTAACAGATGGGATTTATACTGAAGCAAATAGAACTTAAAAAATCTGCATTAGCCATTTTTGCGCTTTAAATGTCCCTGGGCCTGTTTTGCAGTTCAGGCTTCAACAAACAGAAGTGTTGCTTCCTTGTCTTCTCTCTTTCATCTCCTTTATGCTCTCAAAATCCTGGACTCCAGTTACTTTCTAAATAGAAAATTTTGTCTCTCCTTTATAGCCCTGTCTCTTGCTAACCCGTTCTCCAAAAGTAACAATTTCCACTCCAGCTGTTAATAATTTTTTCACCATCATTAGAATGAATCATTTATCCATCCTTGGCTCTTATTCTCAGACCTTCTGGCAGCTTTATGCCATCATGGAAATTTCAATTTGACAATATGGTTGGGATTTAAGGAATAGAAATTGAGACTTCTTTGAAGTCATTCATTAGCTAATTAATCCTTTCAATGAATATTTACTGAATTTTCTTGGTTCAGACACTAATAAATTCTGAGGCTATCTTGGTGAGTAAGACAGACTTTGCCACTGTCCTCAGAGGGCTAAAGCTATTGATAAATACAAAGTTTTTAATTAGAATCATTTAAAGTGTGGTGGATACCATAGAAAAGGGAGAATACCATGGGTGTATACGACAAAAAGATGGTCATGAATTTAAAAGAAAACAAACACAGGAAGAAAAGAAATGAGAGATTTACAAAAGTCATAAAATGAATAGATAAAAATTATAATACCTAAATGTGTTATTAGGTTCAGATAACAGGTTAAAGATTACAGAAGAAAGTATGAATAAACTTGAAAATATAGCAGTAGAAATCATCCAAAAGGCGCCACAGAGACAAGAAAGACTGAAAAAATAATGGAGTCTCACGATAAGATGAATAAGATCTGGGAATTTAGTATACAGCATGAAATAAATTCTGAGGCTATCTTGGTGAGTAAGACAGACTTTGCCACTGTCCTCAGAGGGCTAAAGCTATTGATAAATACAAAGTTTTTAATTAGAATCATTTAAAGTGTGGTGGATACCATAGAAAAGGGAGAATACCATGGGTGTATACGACAAAAAGATGGTCATGAATTTAAAAGAAAACAAACACAGGAAGAAAAGAAATGAGAGATTTACAAAAGTCATAAAATGAATAGATAAAAATTATAATACCTAAATGTGTTATTAGGTTCAGATAACAGGTTAAAGATTACAGAAGAAAGTATGAGTAAACTTGAAAATATAGCAGTAGAAATCATCCAAAAGGCGCCACAGAGACAAGAAAGACTGAAAAAATAATGGAGTCTCACGATAAGATGAATAAGATCTGGGAATTTAGTATACAGCATGATGACTGTTGTTACCAAAACTATATTGTATACTTGATAGTTAAGAGAATAGCTCCTAAATGTTACACACACACACACACACACACACACACACACACACTCTAACTATATTAGAGAATGCAGGTATTAACTAACCTTGTTGTGGTAATCATTTGCAGTATATGCACATATCAAATCACCACATTGCAACCTTAAACTTACACATGATACATGTCAATATCTTCATAAAACTAGAAAATAAAAAAATAATGGAGGTTCACTCAGTGACTGCTGTGACATTTCAAGCAATGCAATATATATGTGATTAGAGTCCCAGAAGGAAAGGAGGGAAAAACAATTTTTCAACAGCCAAGTATTTTTTTTTTTTCCTAAATTTGATTAAAACCATAAAATCACACAGCCAAGTAGCTCAATGAAACTCAGGCAGAATAAACACACACACAAATAATACCAAAGCATATCATAATCAAATTGATGAAAACCAGTAATAAAGGGAAAACCATAAAAGCAGATAAGGTTGAACACATTATGATATATGTAAAAAAAGAACATCACATATTTCAACACAGAAGCTATTCCAGCAGGAAGATAACGAAACAATGCTAAGGTTCTAAAAGAAAAAAGCACAACCATACACCTAGAGTTTCACATTTAACAAAAGATACTCTCTTATGATAAAGGCAGAACACTTTTATACAAATAAGCCCTGAGAAACTCTTTCACAAGCGTGCATTCAGTACAAGAAATAGTACAAGAATTTCTCCATGAAAGAGAAAGTTAAAACAGACAGAAAAGAAAGAAGAGAACCTGAAATAATGAATGATAGTTCCATTAATTAAATACAAACAATATTATCACATTGTTTAGGAGAGAATTGACTGTTTAGAGCAAAAATTACATTGTGAGGTTTATAAAACATGTAGAAGTAAAATGTATGACAAAAAGTAGAAAAAAAAAGAGAAAATGGAAGGATACTTTTATAAGCTTTTTATACATGAAGTCAGAAAACATTTTAATATTTGAGGGTATACTGAAAAGTTACAGTTGAATATTCTAAACCTATGGCAACCACTAAAAAACTTTTAAACAAAGAGATACGATTAATAATTCAATAGTGGAGGTAATGTGGAATTCTAAAAAATGCTCAGCTAGTATAAATGATGATAGAAAAAGAGGGAAAGGAGGACACAGAACAAATGAGAAGGTAGAAACTAAGAGTAGATTTAAACCTAACCATTTAGGTAAGTATATACAAAATATAAACATGCTTAACACTCCATTTGGAAGGCAGAGATTGTCAGACTTGATGAAAAAGCAAGACCCAATCATAAACTATCTACACAAAACCAACTTTAATGACACAGAGCTTAAAAGTAAAAAGATGAGGAAATAACGCTTTCTGCAAAAATTAATCGTAAAAAAGCTGGAGTGAGTATGTCATAAAAGGTAGATTTCAGGTCAAGAAATATTGAGAGAAAAAAAGTAGAATATTTCATCCAAAAGACATAATAATCTTAAAATACATGCATTCAATAATAGAGCTTCAAAATAAATCAAAACAAATAGAACTTAAAAGAGAAATTGTTGTAAATTCAACCGTCTTCTTAGTAACCAATAGATCAAATGAACAGAAAGTCAGCATAGAAAAATAAGACACGAACAGTATTATGAATTGTGATCTAAATGGCATTTATAGGACACTCCCTCCAACAACAATGGGATATACATGAAACATACACCAGAACATAAAATATTCCAGGACATGAAACAAGTATGAAGAAATTTAAAGGGAATAAAATTGTGAAGATATTCTCTGTTCACAATAACGTTGAATCAGAAATCATTAAAATAGAAAAATTCAAAATTATTTAGAAAGTATTAAATAACACTAAAAATAATTCAAAAGAGAAATTGAAAATAGTTTCAACCAAATTCAAATGAAAATACAATGTATCAAAATTCATGAAACACAGTTAAATCAGTGTGTATAAGGAAATTTGTAGCTTTAAATACTTAGATACCTTATGAAAGTTCTAAAGTCAAAATTCTAAGTTCCTGCCTTAATAAGATAGAAACACAAGAGCAACAAGAGCAAATTGTATTCCAAAGAAGTAGAAGAAATTAAAGATCAGAAATCAATGAAATGGAAAACAAAAATTACATAAATTAACAAAATCAAAAGCCGGGTTTTGAGGAAAGACTGATCAAAATGATACAACTTTGAGCCTAAAGCCTTCTTCAGCAATCAATGCAAAGAGATAGAGGAAAACAACAGAATGGGAAAGACTAGAGATCTCTTCAAGAGAATTGGAGATACCAAGGGAACATTTCATGCAAAGATGGGCTCGATAAAGGATAGAAATGGTATGGACCTAACAGAAGCAGAAGATATTAAGAAGAGGTGGCAAGAATACACAGAAGAACTGTACAGAAAAGGTCTCTTATACACATCTAGATGTGTATAAGAGACAGGTACTGGAGAGGAAACCTCAAGTTGCGGCCA
>SJYX01021924.1:356569-368397 GCA_006410675.1 Oreotragus oreotragus
CTGCTGCTGCTGCTAGTCGCTTCAGTCGAGTCCGACTCTGTGCGACCCCATAGACGACAGCCCACCAGGTTCCGCTGTCCCTGGGATTCTCCAGGCAAGAACCCTGGAGTGGGGTGCCACTTCCTTCTCCAATGCATGAAAATGAAAAGTGAAAGTGAGGTCGCTCAGTCCTGTCGGACTCTTAGCGACCGCATGGACTGCAGCCTACTAGGCTCCTCCATCCATGGGATTTTCCAGGCAAGAGTACTGGAGTGGGATGCCATCGCCTTCTCTGATGCTAATAAAGACCATCTACACAAAAGAAAGTACTCTAAAACTAATATACTTAATGGACCACAACTGAATGCTTGCTTTCACAATTGAAGTAGGATATCCACTCTCACTGCTTCGATTTAATGTTGAACTCAATGGCACCCCACCTCAGTACTCTTGCCTGGAAAATCCAATGGACGGAGGAGCCTGGTGGGCTGCTGTCTATGGGATCACACAGAGTCGGACACGACTGAAGTGACTTAGCAGCAGCAGCAGCAGAAGTCTAGTTAAGTAAGTCAGTAATTAAATAAATAAATGTCAAACAGATTGGAAAAAAATAATTTTTGAGGGTTTTTTTCAGATGATTTGATAATTTATGTAGAAAAATCCTTTAAAAAATCTAAGCAAAAAAAGTCACTAGAACATTAGAGTTTAGTAAGTAGTCATTAGAGTTTAGTAAGTAGTCATGTATGGATGTGAGAGTTGGACTATGAAGAAGGCTGAGCATCGAAAAACTGATGCTTTTGAACTGTGATGTTGGAGAAGACTCTTGAGAGTCCCTTGGACTGCAAGGAGATCCAACCAGTTCATTCTGAAGGAGATCAGCCTTGGGATTTCTTTGGAGGGAATGATGCTAAAGCTGAAACTCCAGTACTTTGGCCACCTCATGCGAACAGTTGACTCATTGGAAAAGACTCTGGTGCTAGGAAGGATTGGGGGCAGGAGGAGAAGGGGACAACAGAGGATGAGATGGCTGGATGGCATCACTGACTCGATGGACGTGAGTCTGAGTGAACTCCAGGAGTTGATGATGGACAGGGAGGCCTGGCGTGCCGCGATTCATGGGGTCTCAAAGAGTCGGACACAACTGAGCAACTGAACTGAACTGAAGCATGTAAGATGTAAGGTTAATAATCAAAAATCAATACATTTCTACATGGTAGGAATGAATAGTCAGTATTAAATTTTCTTAAGTACTTTTACAGTAGTATCAAAACATGAAACAAAGATACATTAACAAAATATGTACAAGATCTCTACAATGAAAGCAACAAAACATTATTGTTAAGAAGTTAAAGAAGACCTAAATAAATGGGGAGATATACCACTGTTATTGGTATGAAAATTTTTAATTGAGGTATAGTTGATTTACAATATTATTTTCAGGTGTACAACTTAGTCATTCAGTATTTATACTCAGTGACTCCGTGATTATACTCCATTGAAAGCATTATGAAATAATGGCTCTATTTTCCTATGTATCTACACAATGACTTACACATGAATGTTCATGGTAGCTTTATTCCTAATAGCAAAACACTTGGAAAACAATCATATTTTTCAGTTAATGATGGAGAATGAAGGCAAAGAAAAATAGATATAACAGTCATGTAATCTCTCTTGTGATGGTGATGATATTTGCCAAACAATGTGAGTGTGTCAAGTGTCACTGAGCTGTACAAGTGGTTAAAATGGTAAACTTCCTTCATGTTAATTTTATAATTTTTAAAAAGCAGAAAACGAATCAGTTTGTACTTCACAGCAAACAGAGAGATGTGAGTAACACAAAGGCATAGAGAAAGAGAAAAGGCAAGGCTGAGGACACAAAAGGAATTCTTTAGAAATTAAGTATTTTTTTCACAAATCCAGCCAGAACTATCATGAACATACAGAGTTTCTTAGAAACAAATGTCCATTTTCCTCCTTTATATCCCAATTGATTCATTAAATAGTAATGTGAAGTGAAGTGAAGTGAAGTCGCTCAGTCGTGTCCGACTCTTTGCGACTCCATGGACTGTAGCCTACTAGGCTCTTCTGTCCATGGGATTTTCCAGGCAATAGCCCTGGAGTGGATTGCCATTTCCTTCTCCAGGGGATCTTCCCAACCCAGGGATCGAACCCAGGTCTCCTGCATTGTAGACAGACGCTTTACCATCTGAGCCACCAGGGAAGTCCATAAATAGTAACGTAACTATTCAGAATTTAAAATGAGGAAAGTTCATAGTAGCATCAAGTAGGATGCTTATGCTATCCACCCTTCCCCCAGAACTGGTGACCAAGCTGTGCCCTCTTATCCTGGGATGCATTAAATAGATGCTCGATGGTTCTCTTAACATCAATGGGTCTTACCATGACGCCTCTTCAGGAAAGCTTCTCCCTTAACTAATCCTCAGATATTCCTCGTCTGGGTTTGGATTGTTCTTCACTGACTTGCAACCATCTCATTGTTCTGTCCTGAGTTATCTGTGACACCACACCCTGCTAGTTCGACTCTGTTCTCTAGCCCATGTTTCCCTCCTTCACTAAATATGTCTGAAAAACATTCACCAATCAGTTTCTTAGTGTTTCCTTCTTACATGACAGTCTGAGGATTTTTTTTCTAATTATTTTCGGAATAATAATTGGACTTAATCTCACCAGCACCCAAGTGTCTTTGTTAATGAATCCCATTCTGCCTGAAGCCTTTCTCTATACCAATCATGGTTTTCTCGATTCAGGGTTTTTCTATTATTCTACCTGTTATATAAAGTTAGTCTAAAAATTGGGTCTACCTCAGAGTTATTATGAAGAAGGAAATGGCAACCCACTCCAGTATTCTTGCTTAGAGAATCCTGTGGACAGAGGAGCCTGGTGGGCTGCCGTCTATGGGGTAGCGCAGGATCGGACATGACTGAAGTGACTTAGCAGCAGCAGCAGAGTTATTAAGAGGTTTAAATTAGATAACATAAGTAAAGCACTTAGAATACTGCCTGACACACTAGGTTAAGTGTCAAGCACTATTATTTCTTCAGTTATTTCTTAGGCTCCTCTTAATATGATGGGAAAGAGAAACATTTCTCTCAACATCATTTAATGTAGGTCTATTCTGTTATTTTGACTGATCTTCATTTGTTTCACCTACGGTTCAGCTCACTATCCCAGGTTAGCCACACCCTAAAGAGTGACTTGAACAAAAGTAGGCTTTCTTACCGCATTATTGAAAGTTCTAAGAATATCTATGCTTCTTGCCTCAGCACTGCCTATCTGTATGACCTTCAACAAATTAATTATCATAAAATATCAGATTCTTTATCTACCAAATGGAGATGAGTGTGAGAAACTATGAGACACAGTGAAAAAAGAAAAAAAGAATGATCCATATGAAGGAGTCACAGCTGAATAAGCACACAGCCCTACTTATCTGTTAAAGAACCGTACTCTACACCTATTGGTCTCACTGCTATGTTGTTCAAAACTGTTCCATACAATTCCAAACTATGAGCGAGACTTTTCCATTTTGTTGTCATTGTTGTTCAGCTGCTAAGTTGTGTCTGGCTCTCTGCAACCCCATGGACTGTGGCCCACCAGGCTCCTCTGGTATCTCCAGGAGTTTGCTCAAATTCATGTCCAAGACTTTTCAACAGCTTAAGAAAAATAACACAGATGAACAATACAGTGGAGGTGTTCCAACAGAGGATAGATATTCACTGAGATAGAGAAGAGTCTCAAACTTCAGATCTTTTAACCCTGTGAGGCCAGAATTTAAACTCTTTTATGGAAGACTGGAAGCTAGCAGGATCAAATTATGTTTTAAGATCCCTATTATAAGATGTTTAGAATTCAATTAGTCCTTGATATGCCCAACAATCTTTGGGCTCTTTGTGAAGAACATGGCAGAACCCCACAGATACACATCTGCCTTTGTTCTGAAAGCTCCACTTGAGTGGGAGGGAATAGGCAAGGAACACAACCGCAGCCAATGTCTATTTGCATTTCATGGTTAGAAAAAAGAATTGAGAAAATTAAATATAGGATAATCTATTTCAACTCTTCTAAAGTCTATTTCAAGACCACAGAGTTCAAATTTATTTTACAAGCTGTTCTGATTAAAGATTCTCTAGCATTTCCTTTTCCCAAAAGTCTCACAGAAAGACTCAGCATATATCTGATTCTTTTCTAAAACTGAGTTTGTGAAAAAAATGCACTCAAATCCTTTTATTTTTTTGAACTCCCTCCTTGGTTCTTTCTCTGGCAATATTCAACAAGCCCAGAAAACCATGTAAGCACACAATCATGTTTTACAAATTGTGGAGATCTATTCTATAGACTGAAGGATTTTTGAAATGAAAACTTTTTTCAACTACTCTTATAAACTATAGAACTTCCCTGGTGGTTCAGATAGTGAAGAATCTGCCACTGATGCAGGAGATGTGGTTTAATTATTGAGTCAGGAAGATTCCCTGGAGAAGGGAATGGCTACCCACTCCAGTATTGTTGCCTGGAGAATCTCATGAACTGAGGAGTCTGGTGGGCTACAGGATCACAAAGTGTAGGATATGACTGAGTGACTAAGGATGTACATACTCTTATGAACTATACTTAAGGCTACTCTTATAAATCTCTATGTAGGATATATTTAGTATGCACCGTTGGTAAGTTCCTTATAGCTGTAATGGTTGATATGGGGTATCTTCCACAAAGTAAGCTTTCTGAGCTAAGAGATCATGTGATTGTTTCACATAAGAAAGAGAACAAGGTATATATCACCTCTTCCAGAGCATAGCTCCTACATATAAAAACAAAATAAAGAGAAGTCTTGAAAATTTTAATTAAATAATATATGGCAAAAAAGAAAAGAAATCATTTAATTAGAATCGTTACCAAGGTAAAACAAAGTTCTTTGTTCAAACTAAACCAGGTAAAAGCTGCTGGCTGATATATTAGAGAAAGTGTAGTTACTAGGCTAACTTTTCACATTAAAGCACCCAAATCACAAGCTGAACATAGAGCCTAGCTAGGCTCTTAGGTAAAATGAGTCTGTGCTTTATTCCTTTTACTGGAGTTCCAGTTGTGTATAAACATCTCAGACCACATGTTTATACACATCTAAAAATGTGACTGCTCTAATAAGTAGTCTCAGCCAAACCCAGGGGCAAATGACAAACAGGTGGCCCTTACAATTCTGGCCAAGATTTTTCCCTTAAGTCCAATATATAAACATTGGAAATAGTATTTATTTATCATTTAACAAGAAGTACAATAAACAAGAATGACTCAGGAAATCAAATGAACAGTCACCAAGAGGTGTTGCATGGAAACAGCTCTGTAGACTAGTAAGTGAAGGCCCATAAAGGATACCAGTTCAGTTCATTTACTCAGTCGTGTCCGACTCTTTGCAGCCCCATGGACTGCAGCACACTAGGCCTCCCTGTCCATTCCAAATTCCTGAATTTTATTCAAACTCATGTCCATTGAGTTGGCGATGCCATCCAAACATCTCATCCTCTTTCGTATCCTTCTCCTCCCACCTTTCAATCTTTCCCAGCTTCAGGGTCTTTTCCAAGGAGTCAGTTTTTCACATCATCAAAGTATTGGAGTTTCAGCTTCAGCATCAGTCTTTCCAATGAATATTCAGCACTGATTTCCTTTAGGATGGACTGGTTGGATTTCCTTGCAGTCCAAAGGACTCTCAAGAGTCTTCAACACCACAGCTCAAAACATCAATTTTTCAGAGTTCAGCTTTCTTTATAGTCCAGCTTTCATATCCATACATGACTACTGGAAAAGCCATAGCTTTGATTAGATAGACCTTTGCTGGCAAAGTAATGTCTCTGCTTTTTAATATGTTGTCTAGGTTGGTCATAACTTTTCTTCCAAGGAGCAAGTGTCTTTTAATTTCATGGCTGCAGTCACCATCTGCAGTGATTTTGAAGCCCCCCAAAAATGAAGTCTGTCACTGTTTCCATTGTTTCCCCATCTATTTGTCATGAAGTGATGGGACTGGATGCCATGATCTTCGTTTTCTGAATGTTAAGTTTTAAGCCAACTTTTTCACTCTCCTCTTTCATCAAGAGGCTCTTTACTTGTTCTTCACTTTCTGCCATAAGGGTGTCATGTGCATGTCATCTGTGTGTCATCTGCTTATCTGAGGTTATTGATATTTCTCCCAGTAATCTTGATTTCAGCTTGTGCTTCATCCAGCCCAGGATTCCTCATGATGTACTCTGCATATAAGTTAAATAAGCAGGGTGACTACATTCAGCCTTGATGTACTCCTTTCTGATTTGGAACCAGTCTGTTCCATGTCCAGTTCTATCTAACTGTTGCTTCTTGACCTGCATACAGATTTCTCAGAAGACAGGTCAGGTGGTCTGGTATTCTCATCTCTTTCAGAATTTTCCAGTTTGTTGCCCACACAGTCAAAGGCTTTGGCTTATTCAATGAAGCATAAATAGATGTTTTTCTGGAACTCTCTTGCTTTTTTTGATGACCCAGTGGATGCTGGCAATTTGATCTCTGGTTCTTCTGCCTTTTTGAAAACCAGCTTGAATATCTGAAAGTTCATGGTTCACATACTGTTGAAGCCTGGCTTGGAGAATTTTGAGCATTACTTTGCTAGCTTGTGCAAATTGTGATGATGAGTGAAATGAGTGCCATTGTGTGGTAGTTTGAACATTCTTTGGCATTGCCTTTCTTTGGGATTGGAATGAAAACTGACCTTTTCCAGTCCTATGGCCACTGTTGAGTTTTCCAGATTTGCTGGCATATTGAGTGCAGCACTTTCACAGCACTATCTTTTAGGATTTGAAATAGCTCAACTGGGATTCCATTGCCTCCACTAGCTTTGTTTATAGTGATGTTTCCTAAGGCCCACTTGACTTCACATTTCAGAATGTCTGGCTCTAAGTGAGTGATCACACCATCATGATTATCTGGGCCATAAATATCTTTTTTGTATAGTTCTTCTGGAAAGGTCAATCTGAGTCAACTCAAGAAAGAGGAAGAATATCCTTTAATAGAGGGAGAGGAGATAAGAACAAAGTCAAGGCAGGTCCTCTCTGTATTCCATGGACTTTAGACAAAGAAAATTGATCTGGAACTAAGATTTTCTATTGGAAATCTAATTTCAGAAGAGGAAAATACACCTGTCTACAAAAATGTGACCCCATCCCTTCCACCACTTTGGTTTGTGTCAAGAGAATATTCTTTGGAGGAGACACAGCCCAAAAGCAAAGATTCATGATATTGGTATCACAACCTATGAGATAAGGAATAATCAAAAGTTCAAGAATTAAGCAACAGGAGAATTAGGGAAATAGCTGTGCCTGTCAGCCTCTGAATTATTGCCTCAGGCTATCTAGAATTCTAATAAAATTCTATGCCTAGAAATCTTAAAATATATGGTGCATTGGTAAGCATAAATTAGTGTAATAGATCATTCCAAGGCTATATAAAGTCAGTTAGATAAATATGTATTTCTTATTCTAGGTATTTTATGGTGGGAAGAGACAACATGAATGGTGTGTGTGTGCTCAGTTGCTCAGTAATGTCTGACTCTTTGCAACCCCATGGACTGCACCCCATGTCCATTTGATTTTCTAGACAAGAATGCTGGAGGATGTTGCCATTTCCTACTCCAGGGGATCTTCCTGATCCAGGAATCAAACTCATGTGTCTTGCATCTCCCACACTGGAAGATAGATTCTTTATTATTGTGCCTCCTGGGAAGCCCACATGAATGGTAACATGTTTTAAATTTAAAAAGAGCCCTCTTTTATTGTGATTGAACTGTTTTTCCAGATTGGAGGTTCTCAAACTATAATGTGAATCAGATTTATCTATGGATAAACTTTTTAGATACATTTTAAAAATTCACATCTCCAAATATAGCCTTATTGAGATTGAAGCCCAGAAACGTGTGCTTTAAGAAACAGTCTATGCAACCCTATGGACTGTAGCTCTCCAGGCTCCTCTGTCCATGGAATTATCCAAACAAGAATACTGGAGTGGGTAACCATCCCTTTCCAAGGGATCTTCCAGGGGTTGAACCCAGGTCTCCTGCATGGCAGGCAGATTTTTTTTTTTTTTTTCTTTTTACTGTTTGAGCCACCAAGGAAGTCCTAGAAACACACAGGTGGTGTAGGCAGCTGGTGGCCCACACTTTCAGAAGTAATACATTGTACATATTCTCTGCGTCACATCAGTTGTCCCTAAACTGGAGTAGGTATACCAACTTCTTCTACCCAACACCATTAAAGTTTAAACAGCTTCCAGAAAGCTGTGTCTTACTATATTTTGGCCAGAAAATGTTGTAAGTTCTACTAGAGAAGCAAATAAAACAGTACTTGACCATGGGAACTGTAAACAACTTGATTCAGAATTAAAAGATATTAGAGCTTTGCTTAATAATAACTGTCTTATTGACTGTATGGTCAATTCAAATGTAATCAAACATTATCATATCAAAGAGAGTTTGGTAACCAAATCATTCTGGAACTATTGAACAATGCAAAAGTCTTTACTCATGACTTTAGGCTGCTGCTTTTAAACATTCCAGAAGTTATTTGACAGATTAAATGGCTTCCCTGTGGCTCAGAGGTTAAAGCGTCTGCATCCAATGTGGGAGACCCGGGTTTGATCCCTGGGTCAGGAAGATCCCCTGGAGAAGGAAATGGAAATCCACTCCAGTTCTCTTGCCTGGAGAATCCCATGGATGGAGAAGCCTAGTAGGTTACAGTCCACGGGGTCGCAAAGAGTCGAGTAATACATTGTACATATTCTCTGCGTCACATCAGTTGTCCCTAAACTGGAGTAGGTATACCAACTTCTTCTACCCAACACCATTAAAGTTTAAACAGCTTCCAGAAAGCTGTGTCTTACTATATTTTGGCCAGAAAATGTTGTAAGTTCTACTAGAGAAGCAAATAAAACAGTACTTGACCATGGGAACTGTAAACAACTTGATTCAGAATTAAAAGATATTAGAGCTTTGCTTAATAATAACTGTCTTATTGACTGTATGGTCAATTCAAATGTAATCAAACATTATCATATCAAAGAGAGTTTGGTAACCAAATCATTCTGGAACTATTGAACAATGCAAAAGTCTTTACTCATGACTTTAGGCTGCTGCTTTTAAACATTCCAGAAGTTATTTGACAGATTAAATGGCTTCCCTGTGGCTCAGAGGTTAAAGCGTCTGCATCCAATGTGGGAGACCCGGGTTTGATCCCTGGGTCAGGAAGATCCCCTGGAGAAGGAAATGGAAATCCACTCCAGTTCTCTTGCCTGGAGAATCCCATGGATGGAGAAGCCTAGTAGGTTACAGTCCACGGGGTCGCAAAGAGTCGGACACGACTGAGCGACTTCACCTCACCTCACCTCACCTCAAATGATCCTAACCATTCACACAAACAGCCTACCTTTTCGTAACTGCCCTGTCTCTACTAGCTCATCCTCCTTCAGACTCCACATCAGCTTCCCAATGGTCCTCTACTTGTCCCACATGCATCAAACTTCATCATGCAAATCAGCTTCCCTGTCATTCAACATCCACACCCTTAGTGGAACTCCTACGCACACAATTTCCTTGTTATTCAAGGCCACTACCCACCAATCAACCCAGCATGCTCCTAAGTCTACTCAGCATTTGCAAATCCTACTCCATTTCTCTGTCCACATGATAAACTCAGTTCCTTCCAAACCATTTCTGGGTTGTGCCACTGAGACTGGCATCCCCGGGCCATCAGCCTGGTAAGAAACCCTTGGGTAAAGTCCATCAAGGTAGTCTTCTGATGAAGGAAGGAAGGACAGGCTTCTTAAAAAGATGTGACTACAGAGCAGCAGGGGTCTTCAAGCTAATGTGAGGATAAGAAGCATAGGCCCACTGATGACTGGAGACTGGCAAATACAATTCTGGCCATCATTAGCCCACACGCAAACAGAAGTCCATCATTGGGCAAGCCTGAGTGATCTGTTTTTAATGTGAAGATAAATTCATGTGATGTTTTCTTTTCTCTTCACTAATCTACTTCATTAATTAATCTACATTAATGCTATGAAAATTAGCATTGAAAAAGAATGCTTTGGACTAAAAAGAATTTTTTAACTCTGTAAAGAAGTTCAGGCTCTCTGAAAATTTGCTAGCTCTAATTAAGCCAGCTTAAGAGGGAGGAATGTGTCACCAGAGGCCATCTGGTTTTAATTCCTGAATTTTTCTCCAAACTCCTTTTAGTATTTCCCTAACATGTTCTATACTGTTCATACTGTTCATGGGGTTCTCAAGGCAAGAATACTGATATGATACTGAAAGAGGAACTCCCCAGGTCGGTAGGTGCCCAATATGCTACTGGAGATCAGTGGAGAAATAACTCCAGAAAAAATGAAGGGATGGAGCCAAAGCAAAAACAATACCCAGTTGTGCATGTGACTGGTGATAGAAGCAAGGTCCAATGCTGTAAAGAGCAATATTGCATAGGAACCTGGAATGTCAGGTCTATGAATCAAGGCAAATTGGAGTGGTCAAACAGGAGATGGCAAGAGTGAACATCAACATTCTAGGAATCAGCAAACTAAAATGGACTGGAATGGGTGAATTTAACTCAGATGACCATTATATCTACTACTGCGGGCAAGAATCCCTAAGGAGAAATGAAATAATCATCATGGTCAACAAAAGAGTCCGAAATGCCCTACTTGGATGCAATCTTAAAAACGACAGAATGATCTTTGTTCATTTCCAAGGCAAACCATTCAATATCACTGGGATCCAAACCTCTGCCCCAACCAGTAACACTGAAGAGCTGAAGTTGAACGGTTCTATGAAGACCTACATGACCTTCTAGAACTAACACCCAAAAAAGATGTCCTTTTCATTATAGGGGACTGGAATGCAGAAGTAGGAAGTCAAGACACACCTAGAGTAACAGGAAAATTTGGCCTTGGAGTACAGAATGAAGCAGGACAAAGGCTAATAGAGTTTTGCCAAGAGAACACACTGGTCATAGTAAACACCCTCTTCCAACAGCACAAGAGAAACTCTACACATGGACATCACCAGATGGTCAACACCGAAATCAGACTGATTATATTCTTTGCAGTCAAAGATGGAGAGGCTCTATACAGTGAGCAAAAACATGACTGGGAGCTGACTGTGGCTCAGATCATGAACTCCTTACTGGCAAATTCAGATTTAAATTGAAGAAAGTAGAGAAAACCACTAGACCATTCAGGTATGACCTAAATCAAATCCCTTATGATTATACAGTGAAAGTGAGAAACAGATTAAAGGGACTAGATCTGATAGACAGAGTGCCTGATGAAATATGGACAGGGGTTTGTGACACTGTACAGGAGACAAGGATCAAGACCATCCCCAAGAAAAAGAAATGCAAAAAAAACAAAATGGCTGTCTGGGGAGGCCTTACAAATAGCAGTGGAAAGAAGAGAAGCAAAAAGCAAAGGAGAAAAGGAAAGATATAAGCATCTGAATGCAGAGTTCCAAAGAATAGCAAGGAGAGATAACAAAGTCTTCCTCAGCAATAGAAATAGAGGAAATGCAAAGAAATAGAGGAAAACAACAGAATGAGAAAGACTAGAGATCTCTTCAAGAAAATTAGAGATACCAAGGGAACATTTCGTGCAAAGATGGGCTCAATAAAGGACAGAATGGTATGAACCTATTAGAAGCAGAAGATGTTAAGAAGAGGTGGCAAGAATATACAGAAGAACTATACAAAAAAAATCTTCATGACCTGAATAATCACAATGGTGTGATCACTCACCTAGAGCCAGACATTCTGGAATGTGAAGTCAAG
>SJYX01021924.1:371182-391134 GCA_006410675.1 Oreotragus oreotragus
CACAAGCTGGAATCAAGACTGCCGGGAGAAATATCAATAACCTCAGATATGCAGATGACACCACCCTTATGGCAGAAAGTGAAGAGGAACTAAAAAGCCTCTTGATGAAAGTGAAAGAGGAGAGTGAAAAAGTTGGCTTAAAGCTGAACATTCAGAAAACGAAGATAATGGCATCTGGTCCCATCACTTCATGGGAAATAGATGGGGAAACAGTAGAGACAGTGTCAGACTTTATTTTTTGGGCTCCAAAATCACTGCAGATGGTGACTGCAGCCATGAAATTAAAAGACATTTACTCCTTGGAAGGAAAGTTATGACCAACCCAGATAGCATATTCAAAAGCAGAGACATTACTTTGCCAACAAAGGTCTGTCTAGTCAAGCCTATGGTTTTCCCAGTGGTTATGTATGGATATGAGAGTTGGACTGTGAAGAAAGCTGAGCGCCGAAGAATCAATGCTTTTGAACTGTGGTGTTGGAGAAGACTCTTGAGAGTCCCTTGGACTGCAAGGAGATCCAACCAGTCCATTCTAAAAGAGATCAGTCCTGGGTGTTCATTGGAAGGACTGATGCTAAAGCTGAAATGCCAATACTTTGGCCGCTTCATGCAGAGTTGACTCATTTTAAAAGACCCTGATGCTGGGAGGGATTGGGGGCAGGAGGAGAAGGGGATGACAGAGGATGAGATGGCTGGATGGCATCACCGACTCTATGGCCATGAGTTTGAGTAAACTCCAGGAGTTGGTGACAGATAGGGAGGCCTGGCATGCTGCGATTCATGGGGTCACAAAGAGAGGGACACGACTGAGCGACTGAACCGAAGTGAACATACTTTAGGTTTTTGTCCTCTTAAATACAATGATTTTATATGTATTAGCCTTACAATTGTTGAAATATTGGAAATCTCTCTCAGATATTACTATCTTTGCAGATTCTATATTTTCTGCCATTGATCTAATGTATCCCTTTCTTTTGTTCACCTGAACAATCTTAGCCTTACAAGGAACTTTTCTTACTCTTAAGGACAAAAAGAAATAAAGCCTTCCCAGCTGGTTGTCTAAACCACTGACTAAAAGAACAAATCAAGAGCAAAAGGTTGAAAATAGCTGTTCTATTTCCTCAAATAAACAGTTCTTCATACACTTGAAAACACATGTCTCATTGACTTTCTATTCCCCTGGCCAGCCCACCAACTCACTTAAAATATAGACCATTTATTGCATAGATTAAAACATATGTTTGGTCAAACCACATTTCCCAAAACCTATCTGTGTATACAAAGAGTTTATAGAAACAACTGAGCTGGCTTAAAATAAGCACACGTGCCATCTTTTAAGACTGAAAGTTTTATGCAGAGTTTGTTATGTTTTCTCTCAAAATTTTGCCTTCAGTTCACATTTGGTATTTTTTCTGAAGTGCTAATTGTTGCAGATAGGGTAAGCTATCAGTGAGTATTAACCAGTATTCTTTTTGCAGAGGACCACTAGCTTAAGCACAACAGTTCAAGTAATCAAATCCTAAGAACACAGGTAATGTTTGCTTCCAGATCAGCTGGGTTTATGGACTCAAAGAGTACTAGGACTTCATCTCCTGCTCAGCTTGCCTCTGAGTAGTGGTCTCCTTCACTCAGACAGAGAACATAGCTGCTGCCTGCTCTGAGGTTATATTCTAAGAGCTCACAGTCTAAGGAGGAGGGAGTTACAAGTTTACTATGACTGAAATGACCAGAACAGGGAAGGGAGGAAGTGCCATCGAAAGGATGGGGAGGAGGAAACAAGCTGGGCAGAGGCAAAGCCATCAGGACATTTGCCCACGATAAGGGCAGTTGTGTCTGAGCAATCAAGTGAGATTAACCGACCAATCAGCCACAGCTGATAGATATGTAGAAAAAGATTAAAATATTAAAGCCTGAATATGTATACATTCCTTTATTACTCTTAATGAGCAACATTTGGGGAGTTTGGTTTTGTTTTTTTCTAGATCCTTGAATTCTAAAAAGGTGTGCATCTTTCCATCCATTGCCTGGCAGAAAAAGAGGAAGCTGACTAGAAGGTACAGAGGCAGATATTCTTGTTGTTCTTGTTTAGTTGCTAAGTTGCGCAACTCTTCTGCTACCCCATGGACTGTAGCCCGCCAGTCTCCTCTGTCCATGGGATTTCCCAGGCAAGAATAATGGAGTGGGTTGCCATTTCCTTCTCCATGGGATCTTCCTGACCCAGGGATCAAACCTGTGTCTCCTGCATTAGCAGTTGGATTCTTTACTCCTGAGCCACCAGGGAATCACATGTATGTGATTATTAGACTCACATACATGTCTTACAAAGAGAATTCATAAATCCAACATCTACTTTCCTTAGCACTGGAATGTGGCTCCCAAAACTTTCTCACTCTCAAATTCTAATATTTAGTTCAATTGATTGCTTCTCCATGGTTAATTACTTAATGATCAATTATTTTGAAAACAGGCTTTCATTAACAATTTATAAACTCATCAATGACTTTATATATAATGTATTACAAGGTCATAGAATCCCTTTTCACAAAATAATACTTTATAAAAATAGCTACATAATTAACTGTGATAATTATTTTTCTAAAACCACAATTATGGGAAATAAAATATGTCTATTAAGAATGCAACTTCCTTTCTACACAAAACCTAGGTTTGTATGAGTGCAATTTTTACAATATTGCAAAAGGTGCAATAAATTAGATTTATGTACCCATACTTAGTTAATAAAAGTTCCAACTATTTTGTTTATGTGCTTCTCCAAAACTGATCCATGATTTTCTCTGCTAGACCTGGAATAAAAGAGGAAAAATCAGTTTCTAGCATCTGTCACAGAAAATCCACCTACAAACCCACTACTTCAAAGAGCCGCTTTGATATATTACTGCCCATACTCTAAAATCTGGTGTAAGAATTTAAGGTACTGGTATGATTTGTGTGTTAAGTGAGGAATAAGTCTTTATTTTGTAAATGGCCACCTGGAAAGGCTGGATATATATATATTTAAAATTATAGATTCTTTAAAACAAATATCACTGTATTCCAGCCCAAGAACAATTGCAAAACAAATGCTTGGCTTTAAATGCATAAAACTGAGCTTCCTATTGACAGCCCCAAAACACTTAATGAAACACATAAAATGTTTGAATGCAAACCCTGAAAGTGCTTCATAGAGAATTTGAGAGTGAAAATGAATCTGAGATATTTGTTCTGTGAATGAATCTTTGATCATACATGTAATAAAAACATAGCTATAAAATATGAATGTTTAAACTAGATTGTTCCTAAGGCTCCCCAAATATTCTTTGGTTCTATAATTGTTTATGCACTATTCTTTACCTCTGATTTTCTTGTTTGGGAACTAGAAATAAATTCAGCTATTCTTAGAGACAAAACATAAAGCTAACTTTATCAATTTAAGTTTTTGTTTATAATGTCATTATACAATGCCATTGAAGTATATATTTTTAAAAAATGATGGCAATACAGGTTTTGTCCTCTTTGGTTTACTTATTTACAGGTGGCGCTAATGGTAAAGAACCTGCATGCCAATGCAGGAGACATAAGAGATGCGAGTTCCTTATAAAATAATGCAGAAAAACACATTATATAAAATCTGCCGAACAAGATTCTCATGGGTTTCTGCTGACTGACTGCTTAATACTGTACCAGGTTTTATGCTTACTTAGGCATTTGCTCCAAATAAATATAAAGCAGAAGTGACACCAAATACCAATACTTGAATACACAGAGAAACAAGCTATAAATTTTCACTCCCCAAAGCATCAGAATCAAGGCAGAGGTGACAAATGCATAGCCTACGCTGCACATGTGAAAACTAAAATCAATAACCACTGGCTAACTTTGCTCTGTTTCCCAGTATGGGTTCTTCACCTCTTCTACCTTCCTGAAGGCTCAGCACAAATCAAGATGTGTAACAGTGATGATCTGAAACCAGTCTGAATACCAGAACAGCTGCCAGTGGGAATCTGGCCTCAGTCACACTTTAGCAGGAGTGCCTAGGAAATCCCATGGGCAAAGGAGCTTGGCAGGCTACGGTCCATGTGGTCATAACAGTCAGACACAACTTAGCAGCTGAACAGCAACAAGAAAGGACAGACTGGTACTGATCTAAATCCCAGTAGTTTGGCCAGAGAATGAGCAGTTTCAGGCATCCATGGGCAGGATGTCTCTTAGCCCACAGACTCCCACCAGATCCTCCAGAATCAGCTGACTGTTACCCAGTGGACTGGCTACTGAGAGCAGTGGTCCACAGTTGAGTTTTCCAATCACGTTCCTTCCCAGAGACTGGAGCTACAACAGGGGGAAAAAGGATAATCCACTCATCAAGTCCTCTCTGCCCTCTCGCTCAAAGTTTTCCCAAAGCTGTGATCTCACATCTTATAGCCAAGCCATAAAAACACTGTGTGTTAGTCACTCAGCCGTGTCCAACTACTACTATCACTGAAATAGGCTTTTTCATAGTGTGCTGGTAAGATTTTAATTTGACTCAATCTTTCAGGATGAAAGAGATACATACACACTGACATATTAATTTCATGTTAAAAAACTTAAGTGAACTGAACCAGGAAGAAATAGAAAATCTTAACAGACCCATCACAAGCACGGAAATTGAAACTGTAATCAGAAATCTTCCAGCAAACAAAAGCCCAGGTCCAGACGGCTTCACAGCTGAATTCTACCAAAAATTTCGAGAAGAGCTAACACCTATCCTACTAAAACTCTTCCAGAAAATTGCAGAGGAAGGTAAACTTCCAAACTCATTCTATGAGGCCACCATCACCCTAATACCAAAACCTGACAAAGATGCCACAAAAAAAGAAAACTACAGGCCAATATCACTGATGAACATAGATGCAAAAATCCTCAACAAAATTCTAGCAATCAGAATCCAACAACACATTAAAAAGATCATACACCATGACCAAGTAGGCTTTATCCCAAGTCAAAGGCTTTGGCATAGTCAATAAAGCAGAAATAGATGTTTTTCTGGAACTCTCTTCCTTTTTCCATGATCCAGCGGTTGTTGGCAATTTGATCTCTGGTTCCTCTGCCTGTTCTAAAACCAGCTTGAACATCAGGGAGTTCACGGTTCACATATTGCTGAAGCCTGGCTTGGAGAATTTTGAGCATTACTTTACTAGCATGTGAGTAAACTAGTCAATCTAATCACACTAGGACCAGGGCCTTGTCTAACTCAATGAAACCAAGCCATGCCTGCAGGGCAACCCAAGGCGGGCGGATATGGATTCAGGAGACCTAAAAATACAAATTTCCAGTTATAAAATAATTCATGGGATGTAATATATAGCCTGGTGACTATGTATTGCATATTTAAAAGTTGATTAGAGAGTAGATCTTAAAAGTTTTCATCATAAGAAAAAGAATTGTAACTATGGAAATAGATGTTAACTGGACTTATTGTAGTGATAATTTCTCAGTATATACAAATATTGAATCATTATCTTGTGTACCTGAAACTAATGAGATATTATAAGTCAGCTATAAATGGTATGCTAAGTCACTTCAGTCGTTTTTGACTCTTTTGTGACCCCACCAAGCTCCTCTGTCCATGGGCTTCTCCAGGCAGGAATACTGCAGTGGGCTGCATTTCCTCCTGCAAGGGATCTTCCTCACACAAGGGTCGAACTCGTGTCTTTTATGTCTCCTGCGTTGGCAGGCGTGTTCTTTATCACTAGCGCCACCAGGGAAGCTCCTTCCCTCCAAAAAAAAGATAAGTGGTATGCCAAGTCATTAAGGTGACAGAGGATGAGATGGTTGAATGACATCACTGATTCAGTGGATGTGAGTTTGAGCAAACTCCAGGAGATAGTGAAGGACAGGGAAGCCTGGCATGCTACAGTTCACGGTGTATCAAAGAATCAGACATGACTTAGCGATTGAACAACATGTTAACTATTAAAAACAGTTCAAAGAATTAGGGAGCCTTCTCTAAGAAGAGTAATGCGAAATTATGAGTGTAAAATTAGGCACAGAACCTTGATAAGACCCATGCACCTGAAAGGGGCTCGAAAATTTAAGCCAGGTAGATCTGGCTTGAGATGATTCCTGCTGGCATTCTGCTTGCAGAAAAGGTTCTCCTTTTTCAAAGACATAATACCAATTCTTAAAATATAAGCCTTCCGTCTTGTCTGTCTTGACTAGGGCTTAATAACTATACTTCTGTTCCTCATTCTATTTCTGTTCCTAATTGCTGTTTCTCAATGTGAGTTAACTTGAGTGCTGTCAGAAATGCAGGTTTCCTGGTAAAGCCCTTTACAATGCAAACGTCCTCGGCTCTCAACAACCTTTCTTTTGTGTCCTGAATCTTATTGTGTCCCACGATTTTAGGCAAGAACAGTATCTTTATATTGGATTTCTTTTAACCTAGAGGTCGTTTGTGTCTGTATCCAGAGCACTTTCTTCGGTAATCTGAAGTCTCTCTTGTTAAGAGGTTTTTCTTCCTTTTCTTGTCGATGCAAATCCATGCATTAGTTACTTTTCTGAGTTACTGCAATTTCATTGGTTCTCAGGTAGCACTAGTGGTTAAAAGAAAACAAAACCCTGCCTGCTAATGCAGGAGACATAAGAGACACGGGTTCAGTCCCCGAGTGGGGAAGACTTCCTGGAGGAGGAAATGGCAACCCACTCCAGTATTCATGCCTGGAGAATCCCATGGACAGAGGAGTCTGGCAGGCTACAGTCCATAGGGTCACAAAAGAGTCAGAAACAACTGAAGTGACTCAGCACACCCGCATAAGCATGAACGCATAGTCTTGCTTATAAATAACGAGCTTAGTAGAAAGACTGTGGAATTTCACATCAGAAGATCTGGATTTAAGTGCTGACTTATTCTACGTACAATCTATATTGTCTTGAGTAAGTCACTTAATACCTGTTCTCAATAATTTGTCATGAGACGGGGATAAGGTTACTGTGAGAGAAAATCATGTGGGAAAGCAGCTGTAAAAGAAAGAAAAGAATGTGTTTTAAAAACAAGAGTGAAGTGAAATGAAGCCATTTTTAGATCAAAGAACACAAAGCGAACATAGGCCTGCTAGACTACAAGAAATTCCAAAGACGGAAACTTGCAATGAAATACATCAGAAATGGTAAATATGTGGGCAAATAAAACTGATTATCTTTCCACCCATAACATTTTTTAAAATCTGTGACTTGAATGTGACATCATCCTATGGGATGTGTCTTATTATATACATATAATAGATATGACAACTATAGCATAAAGGGCCAGCAAATGATAGGAAATGAACCTACATAGTTGCAAAGGTGTTAACATTTATGTGAAGTGATACAATGTTAACTCTAAGTAGACTGTGAAAAGTTAAAAATACATGTCTCCCTAGAGCAACTACTAAAAACCAATAGAGAGGTTAATATAACACAGTAGAAATTAAAATAGATGAATTTGTATAATCAGAAATAAATACCTGAAGGGATGCCTGGAGCATAACTTAAGGCCAGAGGTGTGTGGCAGGAGGAACACAGTTCCACCTCTAATGATGAAAACAGCTGTATTACCTCATGCTCAGCTCCAAAGTCAGGGGTTTCAAGGACTTTTCCTAGATAGATAGATAGACTGACAGATATTGACAGATATCAGTAGAGGTGGCAGGGAAGGCAATGACACCCCACCCCAGTACTCTTGCCTGGAAATCCAATGGACAGAGTAGCCTGGTGGGCTGCAGTCCATGGGGTCGCTAACAGTCGGATAGACTGAGCGACTTCACTTTCACTTTTCTCTTTCATGCATTGGAGAAGGAAATGGCAACCCACTCCAGTATTCTTGCCTGGAGAATCCCAGGGATGGGAGAGCCTGGTGGGCTGCCGTCTATGGGATCACACAGAGTCGGACATGACTGAAGTGACTCAGCAACAGCAGCAGTAGAGGTGGAGCACAAAGCTACGTTAGAGACAATTGGGGAAAGCCTGGCCGTGGGGCCTGGAGTCTGGTCTGGACTCTGCGGTAACTGATGCTCTGTCCCTGTGCAAATTACTTTCCCTCTTTGAGCCTTGACCTCTCCAATTTTGGTGAAATTGAGAATGTTAAAGATTGTTTCACATAATACTTTGGCCACTTGATGGGAAGATCTGACTCATTTGAAAAGACCCTGATGCTGGGAAAGATTGAAGGCAGGAGGAGAAGGGGACGACAGAGGATGAGACGGTTGGATGGCATCACTGACTCAATGGACACGAGTCTGAGTGAGCTCCGGGAGTTGGTGATGGACAGGAGACCCGGCGCGCTGCAGTCCGTGGCATCGCAAAGAGTCGGACACGACTGAGCGACCGAACTGACTGACTGACTAAAAGATTATTTCTAAGGTTGCTTCCTTTAAACGAACAGGATTTGGAATGAGGTTGGGATATTTCTAAATGAATTACTTTTAAGTTCTGTTGGTGGTGGTTTTAGCTTTCCCTCTAGCTCTAATATAGTAAGATTTCATTTTTTAATTTTGCTTATGGCGTTCTCCTCTATCATAGACTCACCACATTATAAAGCTCTGGTGAATATCTGTATGTTTTCATTCAAAGTAACTTTCCACTGATATGTATTAACGGTAGAGATGTAAAAGTCATTTGATGTTTTTTAATGGTCTTTTAATCACAGGGGGAAAAAACCTTTTTCACTTCCCTTCAATATATTTAGTTAAGGGGCCCTCTAGTGGAAGAATCTTGCATACAGCACTACAGTTGTTAAAATGCTTACAGATTGATGGCTCGGATGGTGAAGAGCCTGTCTGCGATGCAGAAGACCTGGGTTCTATCCCTGGGTCCGGAAAATCCCTTGGAGAAGGGAATGGCTATCCACGCCAATGTTTTTGCCTGGAGAATTCGCTAGATAGAGAGCCTGGCGTGCTGCAGCCCTCAGTCCATGGGGTCACAGTCAGACATGACTGAGCGGCTGAACTGAACTGATACATTACAAAATGAAATATCTATGTTTATATTTCAATAAAATTCCCAAAATTCACGCCCTCATTTAAATTAAACTTCTAGTGAATTCAGTATCAAAATATAAGACTGCACAGATAAGACTNAAGACCCATGCACCTGAAAGGGGCTCGAAAATTTAAGCCAGGTAGATCTGGCTTGAGATGATTCCTGCTGGCATTCTGCTTGCAGAAAAGGTTCTCCTTTTTCAAAGACATAATACCAATTCTTAAAATATAAGCCTTCCGTCTTGTCTGTCTTGACTAGGGCTTAATAACTATACTTCTGTTCCTCATTCTATTTCTGTTCCTAATTGCTGTTTCTCAATGTGAGTTAACTTGAGTGCTGTCAGAAATGCAGGTTTCCTGGTAAAGCCCTTTACAATGCAAACGTCCTCGGCTCTCAACAACCTTTCTTTTGTGTCCTGAATCTTATTGTGTCCCACGATTTTAGGCAAGAACAGTATCTTTATATTGGATTTCTTTTAACCTAGAGGTCGTTTGTGTCTGTATCCAGAGCACTTTCTTCGGTAATCTGAAGTCTCTCTTGTTAAGAGGTTTTTCTTCCTTTTCTTGTCGATGCAAATCCATGCATTAGTTACTTTTCTGAGTTACTGCAATTTCATTGGTTCTCAGGTAGCACTAGTGGTTAAAAGAAAACAAAACCCTGCCTGCTAATGCAGGAGACATAAGAGACACGGGTTCAGTCCCCGAGTGGGGAAGACTTCCTGGAGGAGGAAATGGCAACCCACTCCAGTATTCATGCCTGGAGAATCCCATGGACAGAGGAGTCTGGCAGGCTACAGTCCACAGGGTCACAAAAGAGTCAGAAACAACTGAAGTGACTCAGCACACCCGCATAAGCATGAACGCATAGTCTTGCTTATAAATAACGAGCTTAGTAGAAAGACTGTGGAATTTCACATCAGAAGATCTGGATTTAAGTGCTGACTTATTCTACGTACAATCTATATTGTCTTGAGTAAGTCACTTAATACCTGTTCTCAATAATTTGTCATGAGACGGGGATAAGGTTACTGTGAGAGAAAATCATGTGGGAAAGCAGCTGTAAAAGAAAGAAAAGAATGTGTTTTAAAAACAAGAGTGAAGTGAAATGAAGCCATTTTTAGATCAAAGAAAACAAAGCGAACATAGGCCTGCTAGACTACAAGAAATTCCAAAGATGGAAACTTGCAATGAAATACATCAGAAATGGTAAATATGTGGGCAAATAAAACTGATTATCTTTCCACCCATAACATTTTTTAAAATCTGTGACTTGAATGTGACATCATCCTATGGGATGTGTCTTATTATATACATATAATAGATATGACAACTATAGCATAAAGGGCCAGCAAATGATAGGAAATGAACCTACATAGTTGCAAAGGTGTTAACATTTATGTGAAGTGATACAATGTTAACTCTAAGTAGACTGTGAAAAGTTAAAAATACATGTCTCCCTAGAGCAACTACTAAAAACCAATAGAGAGGTTAATATAACACAGTAGAAATTAAAATAGATGAATTTGTATAATCAGAAATAAATACCTGAAGGGATGCCTGGAGCATAACTTAAGGCCAGAGGTGTGTGGCAGGAGGAACACAGTTCCACCTCTAATGATGAAAACAGCTGTATTACCTCATGCTCAGCTCCAAAGTCAGGGGTTTCAAGGACTTTTCCTAGATAGATAGATAGACTGACAGATATTGACAGATATCAGTAGAGGTGGCAGGGAAGGCAATGACACCCCACCCCAGTACTCTTGCCTGGAAATCCAATGGACAGAGTAGCCTGGTGGGCTGCAGTCCATGGGGTCGCTAACAGTCGGATAGACTGAGCGACTTCACTTTCACTTTTCTCTTTCATGCATTGGAGAAGGAAATGGCAACCCACTCCAGTATTCTTGCCTGGAGAATCCCAGGGATGGGAGAGCCTGGTGGGCTGCCGTCTATGGGATCACACAGAGTCGGACATGACTGAAGTGACTCAGCAACAGCAGCAGTAGAGGTGGAGCACAAAGCTACGTTAGAGACAATTGGGGAAAGCCTGGCCGTGGGGCCTGGAGTCTGGTCTGGACTCTGCGGTAACTGATGCTCTGTCCCTGTGCAAATTACTTTCCCTCTTTGAGCCTTGACCTCTCCAATTTTGGTGAAATTGAGAATAAGATTGTTACACATAATACTTTGGCCACTTGATGCGAAGATCTGACTCATTTGAAAAGACCCTGATGCTGGGAAAGATTGAAGGCAGGAGGAGAAGGGGACGACAGAGGATGAGATGGTTGGATGGCATCACTGACTCAATGGACACGAGTCTGAGTGAGCTCCGGGAGTTGGTGATGGACAGGAGACCCGGCGCGCTGCAGTCCGTGGCATCGCAAAGAGTCGGACACGACTGAGCGACCGAACTGACTGACTGACTAAAAGATTATTTCTAAGGTTGCTTCCTTTAAACGAACAGGATTTGGAATGAGGTTGGGATATTTCTAAATGAATTACTTTTAAGTTCTGTTGGTGGTGGTTTTAGCTTTCCCTCTAGCTCTAATATAGTAAGATTTCATTTTTTAATTTTGCTTATGGCGTTCTCCTCTATCATAGACTCACCACATTATAAAGCTCTGGTGAATATCTGTATGTTTTCATTCAAAGTAACTTTCCACTGATATGTATTAACGGTAGAGATGTAAAAGTCATTTGATGTTTTTTAATGGTCTTTTAATCACAGGGGGAAAAAACCTTTTTCACTTCCCTTCAATATATTTAGTTAAGGGGCCCTCTAGTGGAAGAATCTTGCATACAGCACTACAGTTGTTAAAATGCTTACAGATTGATGGCTCAGATGGTGAAGAGCCTGTCTGCGATGCGGAAGACCTGGGTTCTATCCCTGGGTCCGGAAAATCCCTTGGAGAAGGGAATGGCTATCCACGCCAATGTTTTTGCCTGGAGAATTCGCTAGATAGAGAGCCTGGCGTGCTGCAGCCCTCAGTCCATGGGGTCACAGTCAGACATGACTGAGCGGCTGAACTGAACTGATACATTACAAAATGAAATATCTATGTTTATATTTCAATAAAATTCCCAAAATTCACGCCCTCATTTAAATTAAACTTCTAGTGAATTCAGTATCAAAATATAAGACTGCACAGATAAGACTATAACAGTTAAATGCTTTTGGTCCCAATTATTGCTTGTTGCCATTAGATTAACTGTGCTCATGAGACTATAAAATAAAGTGATATTATGTTATTATGTCATTCCCCAAAAGTATGTCCAAAGAAAAGACACTTGAGTCCCATATCATTTACCTCTTTCCTAGAGAGTGTCTGCATTTTTCAGGTGAAAGAAAGACTGTGTTGATTGGAGAGAAAGTACATTTAAAACACGAACTTGGGTCTTACAGAGTGATGGTAGGGGCCAACACGCATTAGATTAACTGTGCTCATGAGACTATAAAATAAAGTGATATTATGTTATTATGTCATTCCCCAAAAGTGTGTCCAAAGAAAAGACACTTGAGTCCCATATCATTTACCTCTTTCCTAGAGAGTGTCTGCATTTTCAGGTGAAAGAAAGACTGTGTTGATTGGAGAGAAAGTACATTTAAAACACAAACTTGGGTCTTACAGAGTGATGGTAGGGGCCAACGCGTATCTTTTGTGGATGTCGGCCAAGTAATTGTGGAGTCGGGTAACACTATGAAGTGTTTTCCCAAGGCATTTCCCCTTTTGCTTACATGGTCAAAGGAAAATCACAAACACTTCTAGCTACAAAACATGCCTTATCAAAAGCAAACAAACAAACAAAAACAGAGTGATGGTAGGGGCCAACGCGTATCTTTTGTGGATGTCGGCCAAGTAATTGTGGAGTCGGGTAACACTATGAAGTGTTTTCCCAAGGCATTTCCCCTTTTGCTTACATGGTCAAAGGAAAATCACAAACACTTCTAGCTACAAAACATGCCTTATCAAAAGCAAACAAACAAACAAAACCTGACCTGTTAGCAAGTTCCACAGGTTCCTCCCTTAGGAATTTGTTCTAAATCAGTTGCATTAAGTGTGATAACCTGTACACATGCTTCCCTTAATTCAGCAGAAAAGTACTGTGAAAGGCAATGATTTTTAAGCTTCATTCAGAAGCCAGTTTGACTTCATTTGCAATCAGTTATAGTTAAAAGATATAAATATATCTAAGATCCAACCAGTCCACTCTGAAGGAGATCAACCCTGGGATTTCTTTGGAAGGAATGACGCTAAAGCTGAAACTTCAGTACTTTGGCCACCTCATGCGAAGAGTTGACTCATTGGAAAAGACNATCGATGCTTTTGAACTGTGGTGTTGGAGAAGACTCTTGAGAGTCCCTTGGACTGCAAGGAGATCCAACCAGTCCATTCTGAAGGAGATCAACCCTGGGATTTCTTTGGAAGGAATGATGCTGAAGCTGAAACTCCAGTACTTTGGCCACCTCATGAGAAGAGTTGACTCATTGGAAAAGACTCTGCTGCTGGGAGGGATTGGGGGCAGGAGGAGAAGGGGACGACCAAGGATGAGATGGCTGGATGGCATCATGGACTCGATGGACGTGAGTCTGAGTGAACTCCGGGAGATGGTGATGAACAGGGAGGCCTGGCGTGCTGCGATTCATGGGGTCACAAAGAGTCGGACACAACTGAGCAACTGAACTGAACTGAACTGAATGACTGGAACATGTTAGTTTTTCATTATTTGTTTAATGAAAATAGTTTTTAAATAGGGGTAAGAAATGACTCTCAAAACAGAAAAAATTCAGAGACCAAAATGTCATGCTTTCTCCACAAGATTTGTATATTGGGAGCTGGATGCTGTACCCTCCCAAATTCAAAGGGGAATCCTAGAAGCCAGGGCAAAGGATGGGTGGGTTCTTCAAGTACTACCCAGGCAAGCCTTCACCTGCTCTCGGCAGATGCTGCTCTTCTTCCATCACCAATGCCTTGGGTCCAGTGCCTATGCATTCGGAGTTCAACAGAATTCAAGAATTCTTCTGGAGACTTCTGCTCAGATTACAGCATTAATCATGGCTATGCAATTGTCTTTTGTAGGAAAATTCAAGATTGCATATACATAGAAACAGACTTCAGTGGTGATACACAAGTTTTCCATTTACACAGTCAAAAAGAGTGTCAAGAAGATAGTCATCCACCACAAGATACACTTCTGGCTCCAAAGATATTTTTCAGTTGCCTGTCATAATAACCTTATAGCTGTCCAATTAGATTTCTGGGTTCTTAGCCCAACCCAGGACCAGAGAGAAGTGTTGGGAAGCTTAGAAGGACAAATCCGTATCAGACTAGGATATCTGTCTGCACTAGACCTAGGCTGGTGCTGAAGACTCCTGGCATGCCCATGAAATCAGAGCCAGTAGAATTCCCTTCATGTGCTGTTGAAAACACTCTCCAAGCTCATGTTCCTTATTACCTAGCCCCCCAGCACCACCCCAGCAATGGTAGGTACAAAATCACTGTAAATGGTGACTGCAGCCATGAAATTAAAAGATGTTTGCTCCTTGGAAGAAAAGTTATGACCAACCTAGACAACATATTAAAAAGCAGAGACATTACTCTGCCAACAAAAGTCCATCTAGCCAAAGTTATCGTTTTTCCAGTATTCATGTATGGATGTGAGAGGTGGACTATAAAGAAAGCTGAGCACCGAAGAATTGATGCTTTTGAACTGCAATGATGGAGAAGATTCTTGAAAGTCCCTTGGACTGCAAGGAGATCCAACCAGTCCAACCTAAAGGAAATCAGTGCTGAATATTCATTGGAAGGACTGATGCTGAAGCTGAAAGTCCAATACTTTGGTCACCTGATGTGAAGAACTGACTCATTTGTTGGATGGCATCACCAACTCAATGGACATGAGTTTGAGCATGCTTCAGGAGTTGGCGATGGACAGGGAGGCCTGGTGTGCTACAGTCCATGAGGTTGCAGAGTCGGACATGACTGAGTGACTGAACTGAACTGAGGCATGATGACCTGATGAACCCAGGAAACTTCCAGATATTTAGAAATGACCAGATATGGAAGATACAACTCTTCTTTCCATTAACCACACCTGACTTCCCCACACCTCCAAATACCCTCATCTACCCAAACTGGTTGCTTGGAAGCTTTGTAGACCTATCCTAAATCAACCCAAACTTCGGGCATGGCTTCAGTGGTCCTGGGAGGCTCTAGGAAAACCTACCATGATACTTACCTACCATGATACCTACCATAACCGACTCTATGTTTGGTTATAATCCCTGTACTAAGAGATGTGCTAAAGGGCACACACATCTCCCTGAACACTATAGTATCAAAGATCTGGGTATGTCATTTGTGGCCAATCACTCAGTAATGCCAATCCTATGGAAAACTCCATAAAGGTAAAGCTTATTTAGGCCCCTGCTCACCTTTCCTTTAGTTTCTTACGAATTTTCTACTTTATCTACATCTCCCAATCAGCACTAATCTGGGAGCAGCTCTATCTCAGCATTTTTTTCTGAAATAGGATTTCTCAAAAGCATTTTTTCCCCAGAGAATTCTTTGACCAACTGGTTTGGCAAAACTCAGAAAATTACATACTCTACCTGTAGATTAATACTGAACCTTGGCATATGTAAGACAGAACAGCCATAGTAAAGATGTTTTTTAATCCTATACTTCCCAAATATAGTTGATCATAGAACTGGTCACCCATTCTCATACAAAAATCCATGTTAGCATTCAGTGGAACTAGCATTTTGTAGAACATTCTTTAGGAAATGCTTTAGGAAATATTCTTTAGGTAATAATGATTCCTTTTCCCCAGAAGTGTGTTAAAGGATGTTTTTAAGACTAAATCATGACTTCCATACAAATACAAAAATATATATCACATATTATATTTAACTTATTAGTAAGGGAGTGAATAAGATGTTATAATAAACCCAAAGGGAGTAAACACACAAAACAAGAAGGAACTCTGAAATGAATTTTAAAATAATGTAAAATGGGCTATCTATGTGGCAACAAATAACTGCATTTCACTGGACACTAGTACTTTCCACTTCCATGGGCAATGATCATTTGTATGATCCCCAGTTTGCCACAATTTTAAGGGTTGTAAAATAAAACATGAAAAGACAACTATATCCTAGGGTAAAAGAGTTAGGCAAGACACCCACGAACCTCCCTTTATCTTTTCAACATCTTTCTCAGTTTCTGACAAGTATTTTATTTTTAATGTACAACTTCTAGAGACCAAAAATAAGGAAATACACATAGGCAATAAAGAAGATTTAAATACAGAGTTCTGATCATCCTCGAGTCCTACCATCTGAGCAGCCAGCATCCACAGTTTCTGAATGGCTTACTTCCCTGATGCAGATGGGATTTCCACACTGCCTTCTTAAATAGACAACATAGTACAACTCACTCAAATCTCTTTGCTCAGGGCTGCAGTTTTACTTTTTCTTCCCAAATGACTATTTCCCCAAATCCTCTGAGACAGCTGGGTAACTTCAGATATTTGAGATGAACATCTCAACATGTTCCAAATTTGCATATGGTACCAGATTCCCCTGAAGTGTTCCCAGTCATGTGGAGATCACTACTGTGTGTGGCCACAAAAGACTTTTAATAGAAGCATTACATAGAGGTTTGTTTTTGTTTTTGTTTTTGTTTTTAATTTTAGGGCTATAGACAGCTGCTGAAGCAGAAGAAGGCCTAACATGATGCCAGATGAAGTCCTTGCTGTGGAACACACTTGAAAAGATGGGAGAAATCTCACAAAGCGACTGTCACTTCTTTTGCAGGTTTTTGGGAATCCCGGGGAGACTGCATATGCTGTATTGCCTACTGCTCAGCTGAAGCAGAAACCCCGTATGCGTAGCTCAGGGTGTTTCAAGCTACAATAAAGCGCTCAAGTGGAATAATGATGGCTGTCATTTGTTACTCATGATAAAATACTAACTTCACTCTCACAAAATTAAATCCAAGCAGTAAACTCCTTACGAAGAAAAAAAGAAGAAAAAAAGAAAACTTTTTATTTTGTCATTGGTATTAATAGTTAGGAAATGTTTTAATATATTTCAAATATTTGTGAAGAACATGAAATAGGAGTTGAATATCACATCTTGTATGTATCGTTTCTATTTTCAACATATACATATTTTAGTACTTAGACAACTGATCTCAGTCAATTAATGTCTCTTAAAGGGAAATAATGGGACCTAATAAAAGGTTGATTTATTCTGTTAAAAAAAAAAAAAAAAGCCCCCTTGATACTACTGAATGGAACTTTGCCTAATTATCAGTTAGGATGAGAGAGAAGTTTCTAAGTTAGGAAATCTTTTCTTTTTGGCATAAAGCCTTTTGTTAAATGACTAGTGTTTGGTTTTTGTTTGTTTGTTTGTTTGTTTCTATTTTCAGAATGTCCAAGTTAAGCCCAGTTTTCCTTTCAGATAATAACTTGAACATCTCTGCTTATAACTAGTCCTGTCCCTTCTGGGTTACATCCACCAGAATGTAACCTTCTCAAGGGCAGGAATTGTGCCAACCGTATTCCCCTATTTTGTCACAAAGGCCTAGCAGAGTATGTAGAATATAGTAATTACTATATTTGAATGAGTAATCACTATATTTGAATGAAAATATGTAATGGAATGATTTCTTCAGTGAAAATTATATACATTTGTATTATAAATAAGAATGAAATCTCAAGCCTTGGGCTAGACCTATTTAAAAATCTCTAATACCCATATGTGTGTGTTTGCTCAGTTGGGTCCGACTCTTTGCAACCCCATGGACTGTAGTCCACCAGGTTCTTCTGTCCATGGGATTCTCCAGGCAAGAGTACTGCAGTGGGTTGTCATTTCCTTCTCCAGGGGATCTTCCTGGCCCAGGGACTGAACCCACACCTTCTGTGTCTCCTGCTTTGGTAGGCAGATTCCTTACAAGTGAGCCACCTGAGAAGCCCTATTACCCATGTAACAAACAGCTCATTATATCCTTCCAGTTGGCAGAGCCCTGGTAGGGAACACAACAATACAAGGAAAGAGTTGGAAGTTTCACCAAAGGACAAAGAATAGAGAATGGAGGTAAACAGTCTATGAAGCAGAGTGCCAACAGCTTCACATACGTTATATTTTTAAATATTGTAAGACTTTTTACTTTACAATTTTCAACCAATCAGTATTATGTGAAACATTAGAAACACATACAAATAAAAGTCTAATCCTACAAACACTCCACCCCACACAGCTGTCCTACGTTCTGAGATAATCGAGAGAGATGATCTAGTATGTGCCCCTCCATACTTTCTCCTTGCTCAAAAGTTCACATATTTGTAAAACTTATTAGATATTTCTTGACTTTTAAAACCAAAACAGCATTACATTTCCCAAATTACTCAGGACCTTGGTTTTTCTAATAGCTTTAATAAGTATTTTCTATTCATACCAAACTTATTTTTCCAACTTATTTAGGCATAGACTGAGACAATGGAAAAACTCCCTGGTTTTTTTTTTTTTTTTTACAGGAAGTTAGCAGTTACCTAAAAGACATTGTGCTAAGCAAATTAAGCCAGTTACAGCTGGACAAATATTACATGATTCCACTGACATATGTTACCTAAATTAGTCAGTCCCGTAGGAACAGATTAGCTTATGGCTTGCCAGCAACTGGACAACAAGAGAAACAGGGTGTTCCTGATCACTGAGTAGAAAGTGATCATTTATGTGAGATGAGTAAGCTGTTCAGTATTCTGACTGGAATTCTATAATCCCCTCCTTGGATTTCAGACACTAGCTACAAATTCGTGTGCCCAACACACAGTGAAGTCAAGCAAACTGAAATGTCAGAGTTTGGAGCAGAGAAAAGTTTACTCAAGGAGATGGGTGGCTCATGCCCTGAAAAGCCCCAAACTCCCCAAAGGGTTTCCGCAAAGCACTTTTAAAAGCCAGGTGAGGCAGGTGGGTCAGAGGGTATATCATCAGCTTGTGCACAATTCTGATTGGCTGATGGTGGGATAGCAGGGTGGTATCAGAGGGGTTAACATTATAAGTCCTTAGGGTTCTGCAGGCCTAGGGCTATGTGCTCATGGTTGTCAAGTAGTTAACATCTTCCATTTGTTGGAGAGATGGACGTTTTTTATATCTGCAAAACAACTCAGGAAATATGCATCAAATACTGTCATCTAGGTACTTCAGAGAGGAGCTAAAACAGAGGATGGGGGGAAGGCCTGTCAACCCCCCGGCTCTCCAGCCCCCGGGAGGTCCCAAGGGTCCTGCTTGGAAACATAGCCTGTTTCCTGTACTACTAACTGATTGGCTACAAATCAAATGTTCCCACAACCCCCTCTTTGGGTTCAATTAATTTGTTAGAGTGGCTCACAGGACTCAGAGAAACATTTTACTTACTAGATCACTAGTTTATTATAAAAAGAGAGATGAACAGCCAGACAGAAGGATACAAGAGATGCACAGGGCAAGTTCTGTGAGAAGAGGTGTGAGGTTTCCTTGTCCACTGGGAGCACAGCCTTCCTGAATCACCAGTGGTCACTAGTCTGGAAAATCTCCAAATCCTGCCCTTTGGAGGTTTAACGGAGGCTTCATTATATAGGCATAATTGATTAAGTCATTGAGTGTTGGTGATTATGCAACCTTCAGCCCCCTTTCCCTCCTCAGACATCAGGAGGTGGGGTTGTAAATCCTTTAATTACAAGGTTTTTACCAGGCAACAGGTCCTATCTTCAGGTGCTTTATAAAGGTTACCTCCTTAACACAACAAAGGGCTTCCTTGGTGGCCCAAAGGGTAAGTTCAGTTCATCTTTCAGTCAGGTCCCACTGTTTGTGACCCCATGAACCACAGCACGCCAGGCCTCCCTGTCCATCACCAACTCCTGGAATCCACTCAAACTCATGTCCATTGAGTCGGTGATGCCATCCAATCATCTCATCCTCTG
>SJYX01021924.1:396442-408108 GCA_006410675.1 Oreotragus oreotragus
ATGAATCTGCCACGGGTGTACATGAGTTCCCAATCCTGAACCCCCCTCCCACCTCCCTCCCCATACCATCTCTCTGGGTCATCCCAGTGCACCAGCCCCAAGCATCCTGTATCCTGCATCAAACCTAGACTGACGATTCGTTTCTTACATGGTATTATACATGTTTCAGTGCCATTCTCCCAAATCATCCCACCCTCTCCCTCTCCTGCAGAGTCCAAAAGCCTGTTCTATACATCTGTGTCTCTTTTGCTGTCTCGCATACAGGGTTATCATTACCATCGTTCTAAATTCCATATATATGTGTTTTATACTGTATTGGTGTTTTTCTTTCTGGCTTACTTCACTCTGTATAATTGGCTCCAGGGAGTATTACTCAGTCATTAAAAAGAATACATCTGAATTAGTTCTAATGAGGTGGATGAAACTGAAAGCATTTTCTAACAGGTTTCTCAATGAGGTAATGATGCAATACCTCACTCGTCATCTGAAATTCCTCTGCATGTTTTGTCTAAATTGTGCAGCAGTGACTAGAAAATAATTTAAGCAGTGGCATCCCCCAGCACCACCACCCCTACCTCCACTGGGAAGCTTTACCACAAACACCCAACCTGGCTCCTTAAGCCTAGCCAGGGACTTCAGTAGAAATGCTACCTAAGTTCAGTGTTCCTAGGAACTTCCCAGCTTGCAGGAAAAGCATTCCCCCATCATGAAAACTGAGCCAGGTAAGGAGGAATAACAAGGGTAGAAATCTTAAAAGGGAATCCATCTCCAATCCCAGGTCCCTATCCACCTTAGCTCAATTATACTTACTTGAGATTTTCAATGTGATTGTCTCTCACCATCCTGCCTTTGAGGTGAAAGAGGCCTAATGGGATCACAGAGTCAAGTACTGTTCCCAAGACTTGCATGCCAAATATTGGCATTTTCCTCTCTCCCTGAGGAGGCCTGTGTGTCTGGAAAGTACTTTGATGAGTCAGAGATCACGCTGAATTTCAGAGCCAGAGGTAGAAAGGGAGTTCTATCCAATCGCCAGCCCAAACTTGGCTGAATCCCATTTACAGATCAAAGAGTGCTCTCCCTCAAGGACACAGTGAAAATTCAAGTGACGCCTGGATGGTTGACATAATGAAACAGAAGCACCCCATTCTTCACTACAAAATCACTTTTTGTGGTTTATTGTAAAAGAAAATTTTAGGCATTAAATGTACAAAGAACATTTTATCTCCTGTGTTTCTACCATTCAGTTCAAAAAATAAAACACGGTCTATCCATTTGAAATCGCCCCTGTGTTCCTCGCTGATCCATCACCTTCTCCCCCTCCCCATCCCTGTATTTAAAGGTTTGTTGTCCAGTCACTTAGTCAGTCGTGTCTGACTCTTTGTTCTTCACATTCTTCGGTCATGTCCTTCACTATCTTCTGCAGTTTAAAGATAATTACTCTCAGAGTTTAAGTTTATCATAGTGTAAAAAAATTAAGAAATGCATGGTGATATGTATGGATCACTAGGCAGTATGTTTGGTATGTTTTTAAATTTTACATTCTTGATGTGATGCTGTGTATAGTCTTCTCCAGCTTCATTCTTTGCCCAATTTCTGACTTATACACAGTATTCTACTTTATGGTTATACCATAATTTTGTATTCATTCTCCCACTGATAGACAACTAGGTTCTTTCCAGTTTTGTTTTTTAATTATAAACATAGCTGCTGTAAGTCCTATTCTATGTATCTCCATGTATATCTGAGGAAGAGTCTATTTAGGGTATGTATTGTTGGAGTCCAGGGGAAGCCATCCCAGAATGTGCCACTTTGGCATGTGGCTTATTTTGTGCTAACATCAATCAAGCCCCAGTGGACTCAAGAAAACCTCTTTACCTCCCCCTTGTAAGAATTTAAATGAGGAGCCTGGTTCAGGAAAAGAATTCCCACCAGAGGTAACTACAAAGAGTATGGGATAGTGTGGTAAGCTGTGCATGCATGCTTAGTTGCTCAGTCACGTCAACTCTTCATGACCCCATGGACTACCGCTCACCAAGCTCCTTCTGTCCATGGGATTATCCTGGCAAGAATACTGGAGTGGGTTGCCATTTCCTTCTCCAGGGGATCTTCCCAGCCCAGTGATCAAACTAGCCTCTCTTGCGTTGGCAGGCGGGTTCTTTTCCAATGAGCCACTTGGGAAACCCCATGGTAAGGTAGGGGAGCTCAACAGGACTTCTTTGTTCAAAGTCCTTTCTGTGCCCCATTGTTCCTGTAAGGCATGGAAAATATTTGTTCACCTAGTATTTGCTCTTCCCATCTTCCTCCCCTTTGTAGCTCCAGACACCTACCCTCCTCTCCTTAGCTCAGGATGGCATATAAGCCTCGACTGTCTCACTGTCTAGGAGCCACTCTTTTAACCATGTGGGTGCCCATACATACAAAATTAAATTGCCTTTCTCTTGATACTTTGTCTTATGTCAATTATCACACCAGCCAAAACAACCTAAAAGGAGAGCGGTAAATGTTCCCTCTCCTACAGTATCTAAAAACAGGGCTGCTGAATCAGAGGATAAACACTTTAAACCTATCAAGATTATCAGACTCTACCCCAAAAGGATTCTGCCATTTTATATTTATACCAAGATTGCAGAAGAGTTCCTATTGCTCTCTAGTCTAACATTTGCCATTCTGATGGCTGTGAAATGGTATGCATGTGTAGTTTTATAATTTTCCTGATTAGAGGTATCAAAGGAGTCTGGTAGGCTACAGTCCATGGGGTCGCTACGAGTCAGACATGACTGGGCGACTTCACTTTCACTTTTCACTTTCATGCATTGGAGAAGGACATGGCAACGCACTCCAGTGTTCTTGCCTGGAGAATCCCAGGACAGGGGAGCCTGGTGGGCTGCTGTCTGTGGGGTCATGCAGAGTCGGACATGACTGAAGCTACTTAGCAGAAGTATCAAAGCAGAAGTTGCATGATCAAACTTAAACAGGTAAGGAGACTTCATTCGAGGCTATATCAATGATAGAAAGAATGTAGCGTGAACTCAAGCCTGCTGAAACAAAGGGCAGGAAGGTTTTTAAATCCTGAGGTGAGCCAGCAGAATACTAGAGGACATCAGGAAGGAGGTCAACAAATGGGGTGTGTCCAACACTTTCAGTTATCTCTGGGTTTCCACTTGTCTTCTCTATGACTGACCCGTTCTGGGCTTCCCTTCCACAGAGATGAGGGGTAGGGACACTATCTCTCTTAATCCTTCTGTTTCAAAGGCTGACCCCCCAGGGCCTTAAGAAAGACACTTTTAGCTTACAAAACCACCAAGAGGCTTTTTAAGAACACTTACATCTCAAATTACAGAGGCAGAATTTACAATAAGTTTCAGAAGCCTAAACTTGTCAAGCTAAGGGACATCACAGCCGTCTTGGTCAGAGTTTACCAGCCCTTCAGTTTCTGATGGAGGATTGCCTGCTCGTATTTTGTGCCATTAATCTTTTATTTCCTGAACTGCTAGTATTAATTATTTGTAAGAGTTCTTTATATATTCTGGATGCTATTCTTTCATCTGTTCATGCATTACATATCTCTCAGCTTGTGGTTTCTCCTTTGATTTTCTTTATAGAATCTTTTGATAAAAAGTAGTTTTCAATTTTGAAATAGCTATTTATTAATAGCTGAAGTGAAGTGAAGGTCAGTTATGTCCGACTCTTTGTGACCCCATGGACTATACAGTCCGTGGACTTCTCCAGGCCAGAATACTGGAGTGGGTGCCTTTCTCTTCCCCAGGGGATCTTCCCAACCCATGGATTGAACCCAGGTCTCCCACATTACAGCAGATTCTTTACCAGCTAAGCCACAAGGGAAGCCCAAGAATAGTGGAGTGGGTAGTCTATCTCTTCTCCAGTGGATCTTCTCAACCCAGGAATCAAACCAGGGTCTCCTTCATTGCAGGTGAATTCTTTACCAACTGAGCTATCAGGGAAGCCTAATTAATAGCTAAAGTTATCAAATATTTTCCCCTCTGAACTTTATTTTTGTGTGTTAAGAAACCCTCTCCTATCCTCAATTCATAAAAATTATCTATTTTACCCTAAAATCTGCTTTCCAAATTTAGATCACCTACTGATTATGTCTGGTATATATGTCTTTGGAATACCACTTGTTAATGAAAAAATTTCCAGTGGCACTAGAGGTAAAGAACCAGCCTGCCAATGCAGGAGACAAGAGTCATAGGTTCAATCCCTGGGTCGGGAAGATCCCCTGGAGAAGGGCATGGCAACCCACTCCAGTATTCTTGCCTGGAGACTCCCCTAGACAGAGGAGCCTGGCGGGCTACAGTCCATAGGGTCACAAAGAGTAGGACACACTAAAGCGACTTAGCACACATGCAGGTTTATTCACTGATTTATTAAACCCCATCAATCTATTTTTCTCTACCTACACCAAGGTTGAAACTTATCACAAGGTTTAAGCTGAAATAAATCTTGATATCTCATAGGTCAATGCTCCCAGCTTCCCTCCTCAATTTTCTTGCCTTCAACTGTGTTTTAGATGATTACTTTGTTCTTATCTTTAAAATACTTCAAGAGCACATTGAGATTTATTTCACTACTTTGGGGAATGTAATTCTATCAAAAATTATTTTAATAAAGAACAGTGTCCTATGTGTACTAGTGTGATGGAGAACAGGAGTGGAATAATAGGAAAAAATACTGAGAATGCCCATGGTCCATCTCATCTACACCAACACATTGACAAGTCTGACCCTTGATTGAACAAGTCTGATCCAGGCCCTTCAGCATACTTCCATCTTTCCATGCTCAATGCACACCTAATTCTTTCTTTTCTGTATTCCTGTGCACATTTTTGGAAAGATTCTGTCAAAAAAAAAAAAAAAGAGAGAGAGAGAGAAAGAAAGAAAGAAAGAAAGAAAAAGGCTTTAATATGTATCATTGAAATTCAGCAACTCAGGAAAAGACTAGAGCTAGGGTAGGAATTCCAGATTGTGACTGTTTCCTTAGACATACACTCAGGCATTTAAGTTGCCCATTTAAAAAAAAAACAAACAAACAAACTTAACCCTTCCAAAAGGTTTTTTTCATTAAACTACACCAACTACTCTTTTATCCTTCACCACTAGTAATCTTCCAATGCTATGCCACTGCCTGAGAGGAAATAAAAAGACACAAAAATTGCCGTAATAATTGCCACATTCTTCGTAACATCAGCTTCTGAAAGTCTCCTCTCTTGGCATGCAGAAGTCTGGCAGCAGAAACTGATGAATTAATTATAGGCATTCAAAACCTTTATTCTCCTTTTAGAAAAGGTGAAGTGAGGGGCAAATTCAGCCACTGTTCAACAATAAACTTTCCTTGAATGACAGTACAGTCTCAGTAAATATCAGATCACTGCAAGGTTATTTTGACAACCCTCTGGCTTTTATACATTAATGTCCCTTCCCCTGCCTTGAGTTCTATTTCCCTAAACACATTAGCCCTTTATTTTAATAAAACCATATAAACTGTGGATTACACTTTTAAAGCATCATACAAAAGCATGAGCTCTGATAAGGTGTTTCAAATGCTACTTACATCATAGTGCAATTGTTAGGCCATAACTAGCCTCATTTTCTATTCAAGTTATTTTTTTCTCCCTTTCTAGGGAATAAATGGGACAACATAAAGCTTCCTAGAAGGCAAAGATGATATGAGCAACTTTTGCTAGCTCAGAATGCAATTTTCCACCAGAGCATTATAAATTAATAGGATTCCTTCAACTCTCAGAACCGGCTCCTGGAGTACTGAGAATCCCTCTGAGCTACTCTTGAGCCAGTCTTTGATACTTTCATTATGAAACTCAAAACTTCAGATGACATCACTCCTAACATTCTACTGCTTATGTGTCCAGTAAATAATCACCAGGAGTGCTTTCCTTTTTATTAAAAATGGAATGGACACCCTCTTTGTCACCCCTCAATTTCATCTCCAGGGATGTACACAAGGGAAAGAGCAGATGGATTAAGAGTAGGGACTCAAGCCAAACTACTTGACCTCAAATCTTAACTTTGTCATTTACAAAATGTTTGATTTTGTATAATTTACTTCTCTATGCATCAGTAAAATGGAGATGATAGTGATACCTCCTAGATTTACAATAGGAATTAATAATGTAGTATATATAAAGTACATAGACAGATACTGGCAAATAGTACCCTGTAGATAAGACCGTGCAGTTATTTAATAGCTACATTCTTCAAATCATTATTCTTTAATAACACATTTATTCTTTAATAACACATTCTTCAAATCATTATTTGAGAGCAAAAGTTCTCTACAAACGACTTAGATTCCCATTGATTATCATTTAGTTAAATCAATAGCGTACTACTGAGAAATCCTTAAAAATGAAGAAGCAGAACCATATCACTTTAAGAAAGCCTGGCAGCATGGTGTTCATATCAAAGCAATAAAGGAAGATGTGCTCTTTAAAGGTATATTGACCAACTGGGAAAAATCAGACTCTCAGCATGGATGGTCGTACTCCAGAGTATACTTTTACTTAGTCTGGAATAGGAGTGAAAGAAATTCAGACATTTAAAGACTCAAAGTTACCTCCCACGTACATTTTCTAACAAAATCATTTGAGGATGCATTCCAGCCAACACAGTAAGAATTTTAGAACAAAGGAAAACATGGTATTCAAAAAGCTGTGAACCAGACCACAACCAGGGAGAAGGCTGAAAACATCACAAATCTTAGGAAAAAAACTGAACTGCAGACCTAGAGGAAGTCAAAACACTCCTAGAATCAAGTCTTTAAGAAAGCAGCTTTGACAAATATCTCACTTAAGATTTAACAGTAACCTTTTAAAAGGCGCAAGAATTGGAGTGAAAAACTGAAGGTAGGGCTTCCCTCGTGGTCCAGTGGTTAGGAATCTGCCATGCAATGCAAGGGACACTGGTTCAATCCCTGTTCCAGGGAGACCCCACATGCCCAGGAGCAAATAAGCCTGTGTACCCCAGCTATGGAGCCTGTGCGCTAGAGCCCTCAGGTCGCAACTACTGAGCCCACACACCGCAGTTACTGACGCCCATGTGTCTAGAGCCTGCGCTTCACAGGAGAAGCTACCTCAATGAGAAGTCCATGCACAGCAATGAAGAGGAGCCCCCACTCACTGCAACTAGAGAAATCCCACACATAGCAATGAAGACTCATCACAGCCAAAAAAATAAATAAATAAACAAATCTTAAAAAAAAACCCTCAATGGGGACAAAAAGCCAAACAAAAAATTTATGGTGGTCAACTTATAAAGCAAACTGAAATGTAACAAGATCTTTAAATCAAGCAAAGGTATGTAAAAAAAGATCACTCTTCTACCTTTATGCTTAGGATTCTTCTATAAGCAGCAGACCTTTAGTCACCTCAGAGTCTATGTTTTCAGAAGGCTCATATCACACTTTTATAACTTCAGAGTCAACAACTATACAGTTTGTTTGTTTTTTTTATGAGTTCCCAACCCTGAACCCTCCCCTCCCATCACCCTCCCCATATCATCTCTCTGGGTCATCCCAGTGCACCCGCCCCAAGCATCCTGTATCCTGTATCGAACCTAGACTGGCATTTCGTTTCTTACATGATGGTATACTTGTTTCAATGCCATTCTCCCAAATCATCCCACCCTCGCCCTCTCCCACAGAGTCCCAAAGTCTGTTCTATACATCTGTGTCTCTTTTGCCATCTCACATGCAGGGTTATCGTTGCCATCTTTCTAAATTCCATATATATGTGTTAGTATACTGTATTGGTGTTTTTCTTTCTGGCTTACTTCACTCTGTATAATCGGCTCCAGTTTCATCTACCTCATTAGAACTGATTCAAATGTATTCTTTTTAATGGCTGAGTAATACTCCATTGTGTATATACCATCACCCTCCCCATATCATCTCTCTGGGTCATCCCAGTGCACCCGCCCCAAGCATCCTGTATCCTGTATCGAACCTAGACTGGCATTTCGTTTCTTACATGATGGTATACTTGTTTCAATGCCATTCTCCCAAATCATCCCACCCTCGCCCTCTCCCACAGAGTCCCAAAGTCTGTTCTATACATCTGTGTCTCTTTTGCCATCTCACATGCAGGGTTATCGTTGCCATCTTTCTAAATTCCATATATATGTGTTAGTATACTGTATTGGTGTTTTTCTTTCTGGCTTACTTCACTCTGTATAATCGGCTCCAGTTTCATCTGCCTCATTAGAACTGATTCAAATGTATTCTTTTTAATGGCTGAGAAATACTCCATATTGATCTTCAGGTTATATGGACAAACACTTCATCATAGTTGCAAAATGTTAAGCACAAAATGTATCTTGTCTTTTCTTGGCCAAATGGTGTATTTATATGAATTACAAAATAGTATCCCCTCTCTAAGACACTTTACTGCAATAAGTATGTGAAACATGATAAAGAAACAGTGCCCCTTGGAGTGGTCCACAAAACTATCAACTGTGGCCCTGGATAAACTAACACAGTTCAGAGAGTAAAGGCCAAAAAGGGAAGATTGCTAGAAGTGCACATTTATACATTTTACCTACAAGCGAGTCAAGACGTATATTTAAGTTTATTGGATCAATAAAACTATACTTCAGTTTACTATTTATAGTTATTAAGCAAATGAAAGAAGCCAATATCTTTTTCACTAAAATTTGTAAATTGGAGGAGAGATGGCTATTACTGTCTTTGAGCTAAGTTTATTTTCTAGTGTTGGGATCCACTGATAAATCTATAACAGAGTTATTGGTTATTATTTGGAGTTATGAAAGTAGCTCTCTCACAAGAATAAAGAAGAGAATTGGTCAAAAACCTCCAAAAATGGACTTCCCTGGTGGTCCATTGCCTAAGACTGTGCTCCCAATGGAGGAGGCTGGAGTTTGATCCCTGGTCCAGGAACTAGATCCCACATGCAACTACAGATCCCACGTGGTACAACTAAGACCCAGTGCAACGAAATAAATAAATATTAAAAAAAAATACTCCTGCATGTAGTAAGAGTGATGAAGAGGTGGTATTGGGTAAAACACTTTTTATTTGTCATTAAATACTGTTTTATCATGCATTTAGATTATTTTTATACAGTTGGCCCCTTGAACAATGCAAAAGTGAGGGGCACCAAGACCCTATACAGGCAAAAATCTATATATAACTTTATGGTTGACCCTCCATATCCACAGTTATGTATCTGCAGATTCAACTAATTGCAGATCCTGGACATGTTTAGTGGAAAACTTCTGCATGTAAGGGAACTCAGGCAGTTTAACCCTTTGCTTTTCAAGAGTCAACTGTCATCATTTTAAAGAATGATTCTGCATATTTATGAACATACATATATGTATAGTACATACACAGTTTTATAAAGGGTATATCAACCGTTACTTTTACTCATCTCTGGACTATGAATTAAATAACTTATTTTATTTTGGCTTTTGCCTATTTTACATTTTTCCCAATAGTTTTGTAAACTAGGTCATTTTATAAATCACCATCATCAAAAATTGAAATACTCTCATTTTAAGAAATTGATAGTAAACTTTCACACCCCTTCCCTCTGTCTGTATTATCTCCTTGCTCTTCTTGCCAATGGAACTACAGCTTGTACATGAACCAAACCAAGGTATTGTGACCACTGTATCAGAACAAACTTCAGCACTGTACCTTATACAAGTTGACAGTGGAAGGCCAGAAAATATTGTTAAAATGTTTAATCTATATCTATAATGTATCACTTCATAATGGGATAAGATTGCATTTTGCCAAGTAAACATACTCTTCTCTTACTAGTGGATCTGTATGGAAACAGTACTCTGAAGAAAAAGTACAATTTGTTAATTTTTTATACAACAAAAATACAGGACTCATCAGACTATCAACATCATGAGAGCACACTCAGTATTTACAATTAACTTCTCCTTGTTTTCCAGAGGATCTACAATGGTACTTTCAATATAAAGGCACTAAGTTGTCATTAAATTTGAAAAATGAACAAGTAACTGAGATAATGAAAAACCCAAAAGCCAAAATTGAGTATTCCTCATGTCTGGGCAATATATCTGTACTCTGTGGCTACAGAAACTAAAAAGACTTGCTCATTTTGCAATGGGCATCTTTTCATTTTTTCACCAGGAAAATTTCCACCATGAATGTTTTCAAAGAAACCTAGCCTAGCCCAAAGTTCAAATATGACTCTAAATGAAGAGCTAGGAACTCTGTTGACATTTCTTAGCACCCACAGTACCATATACTCTTACACTAGGTGCTATATAGAGAATATTTCTAATTAAAATACACAAGATGCCTTGTGTTTCCTCTAGAGCATTACAATTCTGTTTGGAAAAGCATCAGAAACATAGAAAGCTTGAGAAAATTAAGCCCCAACAAATTAACACATCAAAGAGAACAGATTGCAAATGAATTTGTTACATGACAAGGGTACACTGATAGAGAAATGAGCCACAGGGGTGAACTCCCGTATCTCAGAGGCAACTGAGGAAAACAGTTAATGGAGAGCATCTTGTTACAGATTCTGGAAGCAATGTAAAAGATTCTATAAACACTAATCCAGTGAGACCATTGCATTTCATTCCCAAGGATCCTCTTCACAAACTGTCCCAGACCCAAAGGGAACTTAAGCCACTGAAGAAATAATTTTAATGCTGAAATACTCCCAAGTCCTCTCTGCAAAACCACACTCCTCACTGCCACCAACCGGGCTCCCAAGGAGCCTCTGGGGAGTACAGACCTTCAGCAGAGCCACACATTCAATCAATGGCTGAAGATTACAGGGGGAAGGGATAGAGATTTTAATTTATATTTATGACATGTTTCTGCTTATATCCATTTCATCTTAAAAATCACCTATAAGAAAGCTAACATTAGCTCATTTTACACATAAAGAATCAGAGTTTTGGGTTAAAAAACCTGTTCAATGACACATCTAGGAAGTGGTGGTACTAGGAATCTCTAGCTTCGAGACCTATACCCTTCTCTCTGCATCACACTCCTTGGCTTATGGCAAAGAGCCTTCACCTTGAGAGTCTGGGGGTAGGTGTCCACCATCCTCATAACTGGCCATGTTTCTTTGACTCTGAAGAACCTTACCCTCAATTGGCAAGAAACTTCAACTACACACCACAGAAGGATGGAATTCAGCAGGAGAACTTTGTGGAAACCAACACTGGCTCCCTTACACCAAGATATCCAAGTCAGCGGAGGTCAGTTAACTCTCAGTCTCACTTTCCATCTTTAACATGAAGGAACTGGATTGGATCATCACCTCTTGACTCTGCACTTGTCCTTTGTATTAGTAAATCTCAAGTGTGATAATCAAATACTGAGCACTGATGGAAGAACACTTCAAAATGTTCTTTGTGTCCCTGTGCTTATTGGAACTGATCCTGAAACATGTCAAGCATCAGGCAGCCAAAGCATGAGTGAGTGAAGGTCAAAATAAACTGAATTCCAGGAGCAGCACTAAGACTTCACTTGGAAAGAAAACTGAAAAACATCTAGGTGCCTTAATATGCAAGCAATCTGTCATAAAATGAAGTTAATCAGATATTAGTAAATACAGAGGTTTCCCCTTACCCTGCCGCCCACCCCCGCCCCTGCCGCTTGCTATTTTTGCTAGAATA